>ML839973.1:7882-32149 GCA_009831015.1 Picea engelmannii | reverse complement strand
ATAGGTAGGGGGGGAAATGCAATGATGTGCCTAGGTATTAACTGAGTTTAATTTTCATGAACCCTCCCCCCTCTTTTAATGATCGATAGGTCAAGGGGCCCACGATGCGACAATGACCGTTGATCACCGTTGACACCCCACTATCCTTCGTCGTTAGATTATAGGGTGTAAAAATTTATGCACACATGGATAATGGGTGAAGGATGGGGCCTGCCCATCCCTACAACCCAATACAAATTCTCCACATAGACGACCAAGAATGGTGAGTCCTGAAGAATTAAAATAATATGAGAGTGGGTATTAGGTAATGAATAAAGGTGAAGGAAGAAGAAAGTAGAGGCCAACGAGGCAGGACCTAGGTGGTCAGGGAGTTGACATGGAACCATATTGAGGTTCCAGGTGGACTCGGTTTCCATTTCAACATCCCATTCAACATAATTTAACCAAATTTTAAATATAATAGTGAAACATTGCCTAGAAAATGGGTATTTTCTAGGTGTTCACTTCCAGGCCATTTTCAAAGGCCTAAATGAAATTTTTGAGAAGTCCAATTCGTATAAAACTATATGTACTTCTAGGACATATATTTTTTGCATCTAAAATAATAAATCTTGGAGATATATTTCTAACAGTGTAAATCGTTCATAAAATAGAGTTAATATGAGGGAGTTACAGGCCAAACAATAGAGGGTAAAATTTTGGGTACCAATTCACTCCGGGGGCCACAACTTCCTTCTCTGTAATTGGATTGGGGAAAAATAATAGTATATGGAAATATATTGAACCATAGAAGACATCCATGGAGTCAAAACATAAATCTGGGCATCTAAAAATGTACAGGGGGGCATAGAAGGAACTTGTAGCATTCAGGGCTAAAAATACAAATTAGCCTAAAACTTCAATAGGTTGTATCTAGCAGCCTGGAACCCAAATGAAGGTGAAAATTGGATATATTTTCAAAAATATAATTATGAAGGATAGGGTGCAAGGATGCACGGGTGCAACTAAAAACTGCACCTAGTTGAAGGGTGAGCAGAATAAGAAAATGGGTAATAAACATATGGCCATAACTTTTTGTTCACGACTTAAAATTGGGAAAGGAAGCAGTTGTTGGAAAGATAATAGATATAATCCACACATAAATTTGAATTGGTAAGTTAGATTCACAAGGAATCAGAAGAAATAATTCTGATGCACTTATGGAACAAAATAGTGCATAGTTTTCATGAATTTATTAAATTGTTTAGTCTAAAAAATCATATTGCCTACACATTTTGCAGAGTTACAAGAAAATAAATGAGAACATGATGATCACATATATAAGGGGAATGGAATAATAACAAAGGACTTTCATCCATGAATATGAAGTCAGGGGGTTGTATGTCATCATGGGTAATGTAGAGAGGAATTCAAATGGACATGGAGAAGGAAAGGAGGAAAGCATGAACTTAGTAGAGACCATAAAATTTTTGTAAAAGGATATAAAAATTTATAAAGTTGATAATGATAGGCTTATGAAAGACAAGGAGAAGAAAGACAACTTCAACATCAAGTTGCTACAGATCTTGGAAGGATTATAGAATAATATGGATAAGGAGACATAATCAAGCAAATCCAGGAGTCACAAGTCTCATGATAAAATAAGAGAGACAAGAAGTGTTGATATGCATCATCATCACTTACCAAGGCATTCATCTAGGAGAGAACACAATAGTTCAAGTCCACATCCTGTCAGAAAGTATAAGAGGAGGTTTGGGGTGGATTAGCTACAAGGAGAAATGAATAAGATCAAGCCTCCTATCGTTAATGGTGAGCACAAGAAGGGTGAGGATGCAGAGACATGGCTATTGGGAATGAGGAAGTACTTCCAGTTACATAATTACTCTTCACAAGAAAAAGGGAGAATTTCCATTTACCAAGTCAAGGGAAAAGCATCAATGTGGTGGGACCTGTTTGTGCAAGTATAACACATTGATGAGAAGATGGTTACTTGGAGGGAGTTGAAAAGGTATTTTCATAATAAATACTTAACCAAACGTTACTATGATAAGAAAATGAAGGAGTTATTTGAAATTAAGATTAGGAGTATGACTATATATGAGCATGAAAATATATTATTAGAGCTATTGAAATGTGGTGCTTTCATCAAGGATGAACATGTTAACATTCAAAGTTACCTAAGTGGGCTACCATCATTTATCAGTGATAAGTTACAGTATGATGATCTCGAGACATTGGAGAAAACCATAAGGAGAGTTAAATGCCTCTATGATCAGAATAGAGGAATACCAACCTTCCAAAAATCTTGGGAAGACAAGAAGAAAGGAAATATAGAGCAGAGGAAGAAGGGGACCAAGTCACCATTCTTTCGAAATACTTCTCAAGGATAGACAACTCCCAAGGAGCCCAGAATGACAGAAATAGTGGGGAAAATACCAAGGAAGCAACCAATGAAGTGTTGGGGTTGTGAGGGAGACCATATCTATAGAGATTTCCCTCACAGAGGTGAAAAAGTGAATACCTTTCACAATGTACAACAAGATGATACAATGGAGGACATGGGAATACATGTAGCTAGTATCTACACAACCCAGGATAACAAGCAAGTTGATTTACAGTCTCATATGATTGAAGTGGAAGGCAAGATAAAAAATTAACCCATTGTTATTTCAATTGATTCATAAGATAGTCATAGTTGTCTAGATCCTAATATGGTGGACAGATTTAAATTTCCAAGAAGTAAGCTTGGGAAACCTTGGATGTTGCATCTAGCTACAGGAGCTAAAAGGAAAATTAATGAGATGGTTAAGTCAAGTCCAATGGACATGAATGGGTTGAGCAAAAGGGAAGATTTGAATATCATACCTTTGGGATCCTATGATTGCCTCATTGGTATGGACTAGTTGGACAAGCATCATGACTATTATAATAAGGAATTTACTTTCTTGGACAAGGAAGGGAACTTGAGGAAAATTTAGGTTATTCCGAGGGCAGTAAAAATCAAGGAAGTTTTATCCTTGTAGCTCAAGAAAATATTTTTGAAAATGCTTCCAACTATTTGCGGCACATATAGAAAAGACACCTAAGGATAAAGTGTCAAATATTGAAGACTATGTAGTCCTAAAAGAGTTTGGAGTTGTATTTAGAGAAATATTAGGGTTTCCACCCTAGAGAGATATTGATTTCTCCATCAACCTGATGCCTGGAGCAACCCAGTATCAAAGACTCCTTATAGGATGAGTACACCAGAACCGAAGGAATTGAAAATGCAACTTGAAGGGCTTATGAAGAAGGGTTATATACGCCCAAGTGTGTCACCTTGGGGTGCCCCAGTATTATTTGTGAAGAAAAAGGATGGAACCTTGAGGCTTTGCATTAATTTCTGGTAGTTGAATAAGGTGACAATGAAGAACAAGTATTATTTTCCAAGGATAGATGACCTCTTTGATAAGTTGAAAGATGCAAAAATATTCTCCAAGATTGACCTTAGGTTAGGCTATCATCGGGTGAGAATTAAAGAAGAATGCATCAACAAGATAACCTTTAGAATGAGGTATGTCTATTATGATTTCACAGGGGTGCCATTTGGGTTGTCAAAAACATCATCTATATTCATGTGTTTAATGAATGGTATTTTTAGAGATTACTTAGATAAGTTTTTCATTTTATTTTTGGATGACATACTTATTTACTCTAAATATGAAGAGGATCATGATAAGAACTTGAGGAAGGTGCTACAAGTATTGAGGGAGCATTAGTTGTATGGAAAGTTGAGGAAGTGCTCATTTGAGTGAACTTTTGATTGTGAAATAAGTTTCCAACACTTGAAGAGTTTGTTGACAAATGCAACAATTTTGAGAATTGTTGATCCTAATGAATATTTTGTTGTGCATTGATGCATGCAAATAAGGGCCTCATGGAGTCCTTAATCAGAATGGGCATGTGGTATGCTAAAAAACAAGGAAATTAAAAGAGAATGAAAGGAATTATGCTACTCATGATTTAGAAATTGAAGCCACAGTACATGCCTTGAAGATGTGGAGGAACTACCTCATGGGCAGAAGATTGATTTGAGGACATACCACACTGGTCTGAAATATTTGTTTGGACAACCAACTTTAAATTCTAGGTAAAGAAGATGGTTGAAATTTCTTAGTGAGTATGACTTTGATATAAATCATATCAAAGGTAAAGAGAACAAGGTGGATGATTCACTCAGTAGGAGAGTGCATGAGATTCATGCTACAACCATTAGCATGGTATAAATCATATTTGAAAGATAGAATTTTAGAGGTTGAAAAATCATATGAGTAGTACATGTAAATAAAGAAAAAATTACAGCAAGATAAATTGCAGTAGAAATTTGAAGATTATGAGATGAGAGAGGATGAAATCCTTATGTACAGGGGCATATTTTATGTGCCTAATTTTCAGGAGTTGAAAATTTTGGTGTTAAAAGAAATGCATAATGTGCCTTATGTTGGGCACCTAGGTTACCAAAAAATTGTTGCGATTGTCAAGAGCCAATATTATTGGCCATGTAGGAAGAAAGAAGTGGCTGATTGTATAGCCATATGTTTGGAATTTCAAAAGGTCAAGTTTGAGCACATACAACCAGTTGGTTTGCTACAACCATTACCCATTCCTGAGTGGAAATCGGAAGTTCTAACAATGGATTTTATCATTAAGTTGCTCATAACTACCAAGTAACATGATTCCATCATGGTGGTGGTGGATACGCTTACTAAGGCTGCCCATTTTATTCTAGTAAATCCAACTCACATGGAAGCCAAAATAGCATATATCTACATGAGAGAAATTTCCAGGCTACATGATGTTCCTAAGATAATTGTGTTTGACACACATCCCAAGTTTACATCAAAATTTTGGAATGGATTATTAAAAAGATTTGGACCAAATCTGAACTTTAGCACAACATATCATCCAGAGTTAGATGGGAAAAAAAATATGGTCAATCAAGTGATAGAGGATATTCTAAGAGTGTATGTAATGGACAACCAATCAAAATGGGAATTATTTTAAATCTAGTTGAATTTGCCTATAATAATGGGTATCATCCATCTTTGAAGATGATCCCATTTAAGGCACTATATGGCAGAAAATGCAATACATTGGTGAGTTGCAACAACCTAGTAGACAGAGCAGTGGTTGGGCTAGAATTGCTCAGGGAAATGGAGGAACATATGGTGAAAATAAAACAGAACTTAAAGGCTTCCCAAGACAGGTAGAAAAAGGCAAAACTCATAGAGAGTTTAAAGTGGGTGACCATGTGTTCTTGAAAGTAAAGGCCAAGTGAAGTTCCCTTAATTTGGGAATTTTTTCAAAGTTGGCAGCACGTTATTGTGGGTCGTTTGAAATCCTAGAGAGAATTGGTCATGTTCCATATATGCTTGCACTACCTGCATCCATGTGTATTCATAATGCATTCCAAAGTGTCTTTTCTTAAAAAGTATGTACCTGATGTTAATCATGTCATTTATTGAAATGTGATTCAGGTGGAGCAAGAAGGCGATTTTCAAGTGAAACTAGTTTGTATATTGGACCGGAAGATCAAGCAGCTCCAGAATCAATCTATAGGGATAGTAAAGATCTAATGGACCTGGTACAGTCCTAAGGATGTAACTTGGGAGTAGGAGGATGCCATGCGGGCATAATACCCATATTTTTTTAATTCTTTTGAAGTTTTGATTGTACATGTGTACATAATCCATTGATCACCATGCATAAATAAGGGGGAGGGGAATGTAATACCCCTAGGCTGAACCCCGATTGTAATGTAAATGTAAATGTACATATAGGCTGGTGATCCAGGACATTTTGGGCAAGAGTGTCTTTGTATATAGGTATTTTGAGGCCAAAGTTCTTGTGTGGTTATTAGGTTGGAGATCCAGAACTTAAAAGGCCAGTGAACCTATCTTTGTATTATGTAATCATAGTCATATATTAATGAAAATGCATCACTCCTATATACCAACCAGACAAAAAGAGTATGGGGTCAGGGATGCTACAATAATGGGGAAAATTCTACTGGAGTTTTTTACTAGTATATCTTCTTAAAAAAATTGTGACTAAGTTCATCTTGTGATTCCTTTAATCAATAAAACCCAAAATTAGTCACCAGAGTCCTGGTTAGATGTTAAAGAGGGGTTGTTTCATATCCTCACCCAAGGTTCAAATCCACCAGAAGCATGTTCACCCCTCATGGGCTATCTCACCCATGGAATTAGGTCATTGTGCTTGTATAAGAAAGGTGTTCCTTATAGATGGGGCCAAGTGAAATTCCTAGGAAAATTTGCTAGAATATAAACCCCCTAGTTGTGGAATCTGAGTTGAAGTGATTTCTAACAAGGAGAATGTTTAATATTATTTTTGTAATCCAACTACAATTCATTGTAATATTCTCATAATGGGGTAGGGCGCGCTTTTTGGGAAAAAAATCCAAAAGCATCATTAAAAATATTTGAGCTAATGACACATTATTTCACAGGTAAGGTTGACAGAGTGTTAAGCCATCAAACAGGGCTCCACTTTCACCATGATCTACCAAATTCACATGACCTAGAGTTTGGAACAAATCAACAAACCCAAATTGAAGATCCAAATTGGGGACTTGGAAAAAATTGATAAGAAATCTGCTTGTTATAAAAAATGTAAGTTGGTGTTTTATGTACATTTAACATCCCATAACTTGGGACTACACCCCCACCATGTTCTTCAAGCATGATGATAAGGATTATGATTTCAATGCCTCTCCTTTTCTAGAAAATGAGGTGTAGGATGAACTTCGGTAATCTTCATCTATAATGAAAGTCTAACAATTACACAATCAAAACTAGAGCTAGATTTTAGTGATACATGCCTTCCTAAAACCAATGTGTAGTGATTGCATACATACTTCTAGAAAATTAAGGAGGCCACTAGTAACCCTAGTTCCCTTCTAATCCAATTACATGAAATCCAATTATTATAAATCATCCTAAATGTAACTAAAGTCAAAGTCTACCTAAGTGGTTCCTAAATGCACGAAAAATAAAATAAGTGAAAGAAGGGACAAGCTATAACAAGAAAACAACCATTGCACATATGCCCTCTTCAAGGGAAATGGAATCAATGAAAAAATAATTTCCTTGTGTCATTAGTAGCTTAGTGTCCTCTTTGGACCCTCTACATGCCTTTACACATGCCCTTGCTTATCCAAAAAAAAATCAAACCACATATCCATCTCCCTCTAAAACAATTACTCTGATAGATTATACAATATTGATGATGAATGGAAGATATAAGTAATCTTCCATAAATTTAATTGAAAGAAAAAATATGAAATTAGTCAAGAATATGACCATAAATATATGTTTAACTAGCTATGAAAAAGAAAGTGTACTTGATTTTGTGAATCTTGTGTCACCTAAGAGTAAATATCCAAGTGATATAAGGTCAAGTATGAGAAAAATGTATGCATGAGATACACACCAATTGCATAGAAAATATCTTATGCAAAGGCACAAAGTTATGCACAATGACCATCATAGAAGTGTGATTTGTTCTTAATAGGACAATAGTTAAATAGTTACATAAAAACAAGAAAGTCATTCGTCGTGAAATCAATTCATCAACTTTAGCTATCAAATATGGTAAAAATAAGGGGATAGATGAAAATGACTTCATAGATGGTATTTGACTACTGAATATGGTAAGAATAAAGATATATCTAAAAATGACCGCACAGATGGTAGAGCTGCTAAAATTTAAAAAAAAAAATGACAATTTAATTGAGATTTCCATGGTAGAGGACAACCATGATGGGGTGAGACACTCATTTATCATGGAATCAAATCATCCTCTTTATCTACCAAATATGCTCATAATAAAGAGATATATGAATATGACTTTTTAGATGGTAGAGGTGATAAAATTTGCATAAGAAATAACAATTTAGTTGAAATTTCAATGGGTGAGGATGGTCATGATAGGGGGAGTTGTTCCAACAAGAACATAATACTAGGAAAATTACTCCAAACACTTTGATAGGAATACTTGCAAGTTCCAAACCCACAAATACATATAATGTTCCTTTGTGTGGTGGTATTCAATAACTTCAATAATGACTCTTGCAAGGGTACCACGGTTTTAGTAACTTGGTGAGTTTATGCCAGAGTGACTTATGTTTTCATATTGAAGTGTGGTTAAGGGGAAACAAATGATGAATACAAATTACCAGAATTAGCTTCATAATTTTTCTAATAATTTGTAATCTACGGAATAATGGCATATTATCATTGAGATGGAAAACATTTATAAAGGCCCACTACTTGTTGGCACTATCATCTCTCTTGAGATGATTCCACCCAAATTTGATAGCAATGGTGCAGAAGATCATTAGGGATATATTTGTGCAAAGTTGTTGCTAGCTGCAAAAAATCTATCCTTAAAGGCTCATCATACTTTGTACTTATCTCTTCAAGTGGATCCAACAACTTTTCAACAATATTTTTTGTAATCATTTCAAAAAAATAAGAATCAAGAAGAAGAAATTCAAAATACATTTCTTGCATTATGCACTGCTATGAGTTGAGAACAAAAGTATTTCATATATATAAATAATCCATTATATTTTCATCTTAAGGGTGTTATATGCCTATCTGTTTAAATTATTCTTAGCAGTAATCATTAAAAGATTCATCAATGATCCAATTGCAACTTTTTGAGTGGGAAACTTCCAATCATTGCTCTTGATATCTCAAGCAGAATTAAAATGTATGCTTAGGCACATGGTGCACAAAAACATATGATCTCCATGATACAAGCAATGCATTTGGCCAAAGCTATAACAACATTGAAGCACCATAAAAATAGTGACTATCAAGATCGCCTATCCATGAAATAGTTGTTTTGACCCATGTGCTCTAATTGAAAGACTCAATCAAGAGGAAACAACATTTGAAGGATCGTAGAAAAAAAAGAGAATAACACCTTTCAGTTAAACAAAAAGGGAGTGCACAAAGGAGATGATTTTTTGCTTACATAATATGTTACACAACAAGCAAGACTACCAACCTCTAGAAACAATGACAAATATTATAGTTTAAGAAAACCCAACTGATAGAGATTAACAAACAGTTCTATATTAGTTTTCTCTTTCCCCCATGTCAAATCCTGCCCCAGAGAATTATTGTATACATACAAGAGGAGAATAGATGCACCATTGTGTGCACAACAAAGGCCAACAATTTTCATTGATTTTGATAGAAACTCAATAGAAGACCTCTACTCTATCAAACTAGTAGTTTTGTTGAATCTTGAAGCTTACACCACTAGAAACAGAACCTCAAGGATTGGTATCCACATTCAATAATACAAAGAATAAATATTCCTCTTAGGTGACCATAACCAAATACCATTATAGATAGTGTTTTGAGAGTTTTTTTGAAATCAGTCATAATGAATTTTCAAAGCAGTTGAGAACCTTGGTAATTTGTAGTCCAATGGGAAATACACAAACACTAACAATTGTTGTTAAAAATAAGCAAGGGAAGATGGATAGGATTATCAATACAAATGTAATCCTTTCATGTCACCCATGAAGCTCCATATTTTGTAGACTCAAGCAACATTTGAAAAGCCAACAAGATTTTTGGCTTTCCCTCTTGAGAATGTATAAAGAGAAAATGGAGGTGGTATTATTGTTTTGGGTAGAGGTTTAGTTGCGTATTTTCAATTTTGTAAACCAAAGAGGAAACAATTCATGATTTTTCTGACAGATCTAGATTAAATAGTATTTCCTTTGTTATTCAGGGTCCAAATGTGTTTATATCAGATTTCATGATTTTTGCTCAACAATGTTTCTTGCTCAAGGGATTTAACCACTTTAGATCACAATTTGGTGTTAGGACATAATAAAGATGAAATTATTAGGTGCGTCAACAATAATGAAGGTTAGTTTGAAAGTTACTTACGCCTACTCCTCTGATGAGACTAATTTCTAGTGCCCCCACCAACTTTTGTCAAGTTGGTGCTAAATTATGCTTCTAAACCTCACTTCACCTGTAATTGTTAAGATTAATAAGTTAAGGTGTTAATTTATTTTTTAAACCATTTTCTTTTCTCATTAGCTTGGGTCACAACAAAATTAAAAGGATACAAGAAAACCAAAATGAAAATAAGACCATTGTAAAATTATATGAGGCCAACAAAAGACAAAAAACCTCATTAACTTAAAATAGCCTCATCTGGCAAGGTACATGGATAAGTCAAACAACACAAAAGAACAAGAGCATTGTCTCTATTTAACAAGCATTTGGATGGCAGCTTAGGCAACTTTTCTATGGTAATCATATGAATAATTAATTAAAGGGAATCCAAAACAATATAATTAATAAAACACTTTTAAAACACGGATTTTTAGAAGACACCTATAGTACCAATTCAGTGGTTCTGCTCACAAAATATTCATGAATAAGATAGAAAAAGAGGTGTTCCTTTTACTTGAGAAGAAATTGATGATATGGAATGGAAAAATGGTCTGGAAGGACCCACAATTTGCTATAGGAAAGTGTTGAAGATGATTGTGTCAGCCAAGAGTAAGAAGTGAAGTGCAGAATGCTAGTGCTGACCAATTTTGAAAATCCTTTGAACCACCAATCAATAATGGTGTTCTTGCAAAGAGGATTCGAATTTCCTATTAGGGTTTGGATTTTCAAATCTGGGCCTTTGAACCAAATGACTAGCCTAGCCTCTATATATATCTTTCCCTTCAATTCATAGGGCCTCCCCTATAGATATTTGAGTTGGATAGACATATATCAAGGTTCCAATTGGATATATATCTTAGCCTAGCCTAGAGTTTCGATCTAATCTATATTATTCCCTCTCCTCCCCCTTGGCCTCCTAAGATAGAGAAATTTATATAGCTCACTACATGGGTCTACCCTCGGTGTCTTGTTGCAATACCTAAGGGAGTTATATATTGCATGGCATGGCAGTTGGGATTAGATCAAATTTCCTAAACCATTATGGCAAATGAAAATAAAGAAGGAAAAAACCAAAATGATTCTTCTCTTCCCACCCCAATTGTTGAACTATAATTGAGGTGCTCCTCATTGAAGGATCAATTTGAAATACATCGTATCTTAAACCTATACCCATCGATGTTGAACCATCGTATATATATGAAACCTAATCTATGATGGCCACAACATGTGTATTTGCATGGGTAGTAACATAGATTGCAAGAATTTTCTGATAAGGTTTTGTATCCCACCATGGAAGAAGTAGGGCAGGTTGAAAAATGAGGCGAGTTTGAAATTTATGAATTTTTATATTTCCATGTACCCTCTCTCCCTCTCTAGCATGCAGCCCGCCCCCAATACCTATATTGGTCCCTAACATTGAATAACCCCCTCCACCCCTTAATACCCATCAATATATTACCTTAAATTTTAACCTTTATTTATACCCTCTTTATGAATGGACGTGTTAAGGTATTGTCTACTTAGCGAAGCCCCCATGTGTGACTCATGGACTGGGGGAGTCATCTCTATGTGCAAGCATAGGAGTGCAAGAAAAAATAATTCTTTGCTATGACTTAGCTACTTGTATCTAAAATTACTCAAGCAAGGAAGCCACTTATATTATCAGAGTTCACAATGGAATTAGGGTATAGGTACAAAGAATTCAAGGGACGAGATAATCAATGTTATTCAATGGAAGTGGCCAATAAGGGCGTATTTGATGGAAATGCATAATGGCCAAGTGAAACTTGGCTGGAAAGGGTTGATATCATGAAACAGTGGTGCACAGATGAGAAGAACGGTAGTGAACAAGATAGTGAGGATCTATAGGAATTCAAGGACAACCATATACAACAACAAAAATAAATAAATAAAGTTGAAATAATTATGCATTGGAGTGAATAATGGAAGTGATGCATGTTGTATATAATAAAGATAGAATGCATGTGCATGAAGTAGGCATGATGAGATTGAATTCTTAATGCATATTGATTTGCATTTGTGAATGTGTACATGATTGAACATATTTGTGGCACGCACAGTAGACTAAGAGTAGTCTATTGTTATGTGTGAAATAATGATGTCATGATAATTGAATAAGACTAATGATGGATTGTGTAAACAGAAAAAATGTTTATAGCATGGCTGAGAAAGATGTTGATGTGGCAATTGTTGTATGTGAAGTCCATATGTATGAAAAAAATGAGGATGGTAATATGTTGATCAAGAGGTTGATAAATAAATCTTGTGAGCTTCTACAAAATACTAGTTGATCAAGTAGTGTTAAGTAATTTGATAAAATCCATGCAGGTATGCATTCGGTTTCTTATGATGCATAATTTTGAAGGGAATTGAGGTAAGAATTCCCGCAAATAAATTTTTCAATATTTGAAATAGATGAAAAGGAAAAGGGCCTTGAAGGTGAAAAATTATTTAGTGTCTAAATGCAATTATGTGAAATTTAATTGCATATTATGATATGTTGGTTATGATATCGTAACCAGCTCAAGTCAGGAGACATACTCATGTTGTAGCAATGAATGCCATTAGAGATGACCATGCGTGAGGAAATGTTGAGTTTATAAATGGAAAGGATATAACACTATACAAGTGTGTAATGGTCTTCCCCTATATAACCAATGTTTGGACTGAAACCTCTTTGTCAACGTGGGAGAGCACTAAGGGAATTATATTCCTAGTGTGATGTATGGGTTGAAAATGAAGATATCCAAATGATCGGATAGGAAAATGGGAAAGAGTTTGAATTATGAATTGAGGCATTAGCTAGACCTTCCAACTCACCATGGTGGAAGAAATGACATGGACATATGGTATTCTGAAGTCAATGTAGAGATGCATTGTGTAGATGTGGACATGGGTATTAACACATTGGCTTTATTTATTGGTAAAGTTTGATTGCATTATGAAAATCTTGGTATGTTGATAATGCATGTATAGTGAAAGATAGTTTCATTCCAAATAATATGATTAACAGTTGAATTCCATTTTTTTAATGAATAATGGTTGGAAATGATTGAATTGTTGATAAGATACAATTTTGGAGATCAATCCATGAGTTGTTATAAATGTGCATGAATACTAACAATTTGTTTGGTTGCATGAAAATTGAGAAAATGTAGGAAAAATAATCTTGGATATGGAAATGGTGTAAGCCCAGAAGAATATTCATGCATGCTACTACAAGAGCCAAACAATTTTGAGCAGAAAACTCATGCTTGGGAAATTTTGTGTTCTTATATAAAACACATTTGAAAAACAATAAGTGAAAATGTTGTGATTGTTGGAAATTGTGTTGTCATTGATGTCAAAGGATGTCATTGATGTCACTAGTGATGTATTATGATGATGAGTGCCTCCCTGTAAAAATGAAGGAAGGTAGACTATGTCTCCCTTTAAAAATGAAGGCAGGTAGATTGTGAACAAACAATCTGGAAATGACCTTGCAAATGACATGTCCAAGAATCAAACCAGACAAACAAAGGAAGCATCTAGAATATGAGTCAAACAAGACATAAGAAGGAGAGAATTTCCTTGTACATCAATGGGGCTATGTAAATATTGTGCATTGTTGAACTCCTGATAGAGTTCTATGTGCTTACCTTGTGAATGAAGGAAAGAAGGAACAAGATCAAAGAAGTGTTAGAGTCCTGAAATGGCTAAGTCCTAAATCAGATGAATACCATGAAGAAAACCTTGTGTTTGAGTCGGAGGAAATCGAAGAGTTGTTTAAGCATAACAAACAAATATGGACCATTGTTCAGATGGCAAGGTGTCGGCACCCAAAGTTATGGGTCTATTTTTATGTGCACACAAAAATGAAAATTGTGTGTGCTCATCCAGTAGTTCTGTGAGTGCCTAAGGAGATGCATAAAAGAATTCCATAGTGTGCACATCATAACAGGTTTTATTAAGTAATGCACCAATTCTAAAGGCAGTCAAGGACGCGTCAATCTCATTTTTGCCAATTGCAGTGGAAATCAAGAAGATGCTTACTGGAAGAAAGAAAGGAATCATCAGGATATCTCTCAGAATGATTTCTATCAGCAACAGATGAAGATATGGGGTGGATAGAAGATGAGTTAGCCAGGAAGTTAAGATTTCCCCTAATGCAAAGAATCTACGTGGATCCTTGGAAGGTACCAGAAGCGTGTGAGGTCGTTAGATCAGACAAGCAAGTGGAGAAGAATAGGGAAGGATAGCGCTCCCCAGTAGAAAAATATATAAAATACAACTCTCAGCTCAAAAAATAGGCTAGTTAATTTCAGAAATCATCAGTCCCAAAGCTCTGAGTTGGCCTATTGAAATCTTGTGTTATATGGAGAAGTCTCGTGTGTTGTGTATCTGTCCGAATCTTAAATCTTAGTGCAAGGTGCATATTGTTGTATTCCCATTGTTTATATAGTAATGACATGAATTCTTATGTTGGGAAAATCAATTCTTCAGCATAATGTATATCTCTATATGATGGAATACATCCAGTAATAAAGATATGACAATTTTGTTCTATTTTGCTTTTTTTATGAATGAGTAACACATGTGCATGTATTGTTTTAATTATTAGTCCTGGTTAGATTATCATATATGAATTACATGGATACCATTTGTAGTACTATTAGTTATGTTTGATCCTCCATCCCCGACACAACACCTTATGGTCTCTATGATCCTCTCTGCATCTCAGGTAAGACCTTCCTCAACCTCAATTGAGGATTGATATATTGTTGCTTAGGGGTTTTTGTTGGACACGGTCTAGACAAACCCTGGGTCTCAAACCCTTCAGTGTTAAGAAGGTCAATGCATGTGAAAACATGTACTGAAACAACAACACTACCTGGCGCCAACAAATGATTATGTTGTCGAGACCTGAAGTCTTATTGAGATTGATGGAGGAAAAACGAATTGTGGTGATATCCATCTAATGAAGAGATTCAAGACTAGATAGAAGTGAAGGAGGATGATTTTTCCCTATGAGATATGAAAGGATTGCAGTTACTCTGATCTACATGAATTTGTTTTCATAGAATTTGCATGTTTTTTACATGAATGGTTAAAAAGACAAGTGGAAATCAATTCGACGATGTTACCATTGAAGCCAATGGTATGGGATCAAGCCAATATTGACAATATAAAGAAATTCGATAACAAGTGGACTTGGGCCATTGATTTTTTGTTTTCTTGTAAAGGAAGGCTACATTGTTGGGTTTTCCATAGAATATAGTGATTCTTTTAGTGAGGCTGAAAGAAAGTTTGAAGAAGGTCCAAGAAAGAGAATGTTAGAAGAGATCCCACTTTGGATCAAGATGTTTTTCATAGAAAAAAGTATGATGTGCATGGATCCTGATAGAATGGATGAGTAAACCCCCTAGCGTTGGGGGGGTTTCTGGAAAAGGTGGGGGGAAAAGAGCCATAGTATGGATCCAATGAGGAGGATCCAATAAGTTGTTGAGATGAGGTGAGGACTGGAATGGACCGATAAGAGTGAAGGAGAAAAAGAGCTGAGAGATATGCAAGAAGACCTGAGTTGAGGGAGAAAGCTGAGCATAAAAAAAGAGAAGAGTTAGCGAAGCGTGCACAACGAGGTGTCGGGCCCATAATGAATAGGAAGCTCACACCAGGCAATGTTGTGGGAGAGGATGTTGTGCTAGAGTGAAGCACAGGTGAGGATAGGGCTACAAAGAGGCTTGGAATCAAAGATACCAATAGTGATATTAGTGGTAGTGAGGGCCTAGGTGATGAAGCCCATACCCTTTGGCTGTTGCGGTATGTTACAACCTTGAGAAGAGGAAGAGTGCACTTGTGTGGTGCGTGGGCACAAATTTGTAGTGTGCCAGTGGACTCAGAAGAGGAAGAATCACACACTGACATGAAGAGAAGTTATAGTGTAGTACGGTGGGGCACCAATCAGATGAAATTTTGTCTCTTGACATAGTGGTAGTACGTTGAGCAGCCCAATGGGTGATGCATGGAGAAGTCATGTGTCGAGTGGAGAAATCGAACCTGTGCAAGGTGGCAATGTGCATATCAAAAAAAGAAATGAATCTCATGGTGGTAGTTCACAAATCAACCTGGAGGCATCGCACATTGGTGGCACGCAATCATATCATGAGGAGAAGGCACAGAATATGGATGCACCATACATGAAGGAAGATCGAGGCTCCCCTATTAGTGGGAGAGATGAACTAGTAATGTTGTATTTTCTTACGCGATTGCAACCAGATGGTTCTTTGGGTCACTTCACAAGAAGTTTCAGGAGAATATGGTCTTACCACTGATCCAAAAAGGATCCATATAAGGCTAAGAACAACTTAGAACTCACTGAGGCAACTCAGGATGCTCAGAATAACTCCAGTAGAAAGAGAAAAGGAAAGAAATCAAAGCTCCCAAAACTCAGTGAAAATGGCATGATCATGAAGAGAACGTCACAATATTTCTAATGGCACAAATGGCTTGTCAAATGGAGTTACATATTGAAATATATTTGTGGTCAAATTTTGGTCAACCTAGCCCAGTCAACAAGGGATGAGTCAACATCCGTACTGCTGATGTCAACATCCGTACAGATGACATCGACATCTGTACAACATATGTGGTAGGAGAAGGGAAGTGACACATGGCATCATGACTTCATCATGAGGACGTGGTAGCACCAGAGGCTGCCATGTGTCACCTTGTTTTAGTGCTTTTGGACCGATCCGTGGACCAATCAGATCATGCCACGTGGCAGTCCGTACAATATGTACGGATGGCATGGCATGATGACTTGGAAGGGGGCAGCATGACCCAATGAGAGGCCACCATATGGCCCAATTAGGGGCTTCCATATGGCATGCAGGAAATGCACAAGGACAACCCATGAACGAAATTTGAAAAAACATAGTTGGTTGGTACGCTAAATCTGGCGGACCATGCCAACTATAAATATGGTTGTATATCATTGGATAAGTTTCTAGAACCATTGCTAAAAATAGAGGAATGGATATATATTTATATACACCATATAAAAATACCAAACCAAAAGGAGAGTCTGTGGGGCTTGACCCCGGGACCTCTGCCATAACCAACGCCTTAATACATCTGCCCCTAACCAATATGCCAAGGGAACCACATGGTAAACAATGCTCAGTGTTATTATTAAAAGGTGTATCCACACGGCCACGGAGGAGGAGGCACGCGGGCCGTACGACCATCTAGGCACACTTTTCAATGCAAAGTACAGTCATCAGTGCAGGTTGCAGAGGGCACAAAAACCAAGACATATTTTTTCTTGGGCTGGGAGTGCCAGAGTCAGATTGAGGTATGGAAACAATAATTTTTAGGTAATTTTACACCATGAATTCATTGGTGTTGTTTGTTTTATGATCTGAGCATTATTTCTGCATCTTGATTTCAGAATGAGGTATAGTTATGTATTTTTCCAAATTATTTTGTTGAGTTAATGAAAGAGCCTACCCATTTGAGAGAAGGACCCAGAGACGTAGTCCACCAGGGAAAAAATCTGTTATTAGTTTTTGTTTTCAGATCTGATGCTTATGTCTCTTCATTTTTTATTTTTTCCTTCTTTAATGGTGCACTTTAATTTTTTCTCATTTAATGCAATTCTTTATAAGTCACGATGAAAAGATCATGGATCATGTTGGTATTAGAGAAATCATATTTGACTTGAATTGTTGATTGTGAATGCTTACTAGGGCCAAGAATAAGCAGGGTGAAGGAACTCTTAAGACTTTCAATCCTGAATCTGGTTGTGCATCCCGAAGGAAGAAAATGGTAGAAGATGAAAAGCGTGATGAACAGGAGAAAAACTTGCACATGGTCCTTTATCACATGTCAGAAATGGTTAAACGAATGTATGGATATTATGAGAAGAGGATGAAGAAGAAAGGGAAGAAAAAGGAATCACATGCAGATGATGATGCTTCCGTAAACCAAGGGGATGGAGGAGATCCTCCTGAGCCTCCATCTTCACCTTCAATTTATAGTTCTTCTTCCTTTGAGCATTCTCATCATTCTCATCATTCTAGCCATAAAGCCTCTTTTAAGAAATCATTATTAAATCTTGATGTAAAATTTCCTTTACCTATGTTTAATGGAGATGCTAATCTTGAAAATCTAGATAATTGGATCCGACAGGTTGAAGTGTATTGTTGTGTCCAACATATTGATGAAGAGGAAGTTAAAGTGAAACTAGCTTCTCTTCGGTTGGAAGGCACCGCTCTCGTATGGTGGGAGAGAAATATTCAAGACAAAAGTAAGTGTGGCAATCTTCTTTCCTCCAGGTCGGAATTTAAATCAACGATAAGGAAGCAATTTTATCCATTAGGGTATTTACATAAAGCAATGATGGAATGGAAAACTTTAAGGCAAAGTAAAGGTCAAACTGTACAAAGTTTCACAAAAGAATTTAGAAATAAATCTCTTGCATTGAACATTCCTTTAGATTCTTATGAAACTTTAATGAAGTATATAATTAGCACACTTCACAATTATATTCGTCATACTTTTCTCTTGTTTAACCCCACTAGTATTGAAGAAGTTTGTGTGCAAGCCACTCACCTTGAGAACAGGGGGAAACATGTTCAAGAAGATCCCATGAAGAAACTTTCCAATCCCCCATGATAGCTCTCTTCAAAATTATTTCGATTGAGAAACGAATGACAAAGGAAACCTACAAACCAACTTTGAGACCCGAAACTAGCCTTTCGGACCTGGAGAGGGCTCTCTCGGGAGACACTGTCTCAATATAGGATATGGATTTAAGTTGTCGACTAGATTTAAAACCTTTGAATAATAAGTTATGGTTATATTGGTGAAAGAGAGTAAGACCTCGGGCTATGGAGTCAATTTAAAAGAATAATAGAAACAAATGACTCGGTGACTAAACTAGAGAGGATAAAGGCTAAGTAAGCAACAGTTTTCAGTTTAAAATCATCGTGTGTGGTGAGGGGAAAAACACATGAAGCAAATCGGAGCACTGCTGAGAATGAATTCAAATTTAACTTAGAGGAAAATGGTTTGTCTAAATGGCACGAATCCCATGGCGTTGTGTAGCGAATCTCGTGTTCGAATTTACATTCCTATTTAGACATAAATAGATATGAATAAAGAATATAGGAAGTATGTACGCAAAGAAAGGAAACAATACATCCAACTTCTACAATTAGAATATTTTCATCACAACTTCAGGACTTTTGCATTAACTTTCGATCGATCTCAAACTACATTCAATAGTCATTGTCTACACTAGTTTTCCAACCAACTTGGCTTACATTGAAAAGATAAAATATATAGGTGAGGGCGTCGCTTGGGCTATCCTTCTCTCTAGCTCCTATCCCTAGAATTTAGGAAATTGCTTGTTCTACATTAAATGACTTTTCACATGACACCTTTCTAAAAATAGAAAACAACTGTATTCGGTTGCATCATAACTGATTCTCTTTTGCCACGAGGATTCAGTTACATCAAGGTCTCATCATGGGGAGAGTCATGTGTTGATGCCTTCCTTCGACAAGATATATGAACAATCAAGTGCTTTGTCAAACTCCCACCATCCACTGTAATGGCCTTGATTTTTGTCGCTCGCTAATTTGTTGGGGTGCATACATAGCGAGTGACTGCTTAATGTCGTAGTCATTACCAAAATGACAAAATAGTCTAAGGGTGATGCCTCCTTCAGAACTGTCACTATCCTCACCACGTTTGAGAATACAAGAATGAACTGAGTTAATCATGTCTCTTTTGCATGCCAGCAAGAGCTGCAAGGACTTTCTCCCCAGTCGCTTCACATTCCTTTCTTTCGACAACCTCTGTGTTTAGTGAATTTGTACGATTGTATCTTGTGTATCTCTGAGTTGTCGCTTGAGCCATGTCACGTTTCCTTCATAGCCTTGTGATGTCGACACTTCAAGGGGCTTCGCTGCTAACTGTCATCTTAGTTCCCTGTTTTCCTAATAAAGCTCAGCGATAGCGAGCTACGCTTGCTTCATCTACTGAGATGGATCTCTAACATATGTGCCTCCGACATCTATCCTCCTCATTCTTCTCTATCTTTTGTGACTTGTACTTTCATCAGGTTCTAGTCAAATATTGTGCATAAGTAATTCTTCGACAGCTAACCTTGCGGGTGGTTCCCTCGGGACTAGGTTTCCCCAACTTCCTTGTTTTTCTTTGGCCTTCCCCTTCTCTAGGGTATTCATTGTTGGGGGGACAGTTCTTTTGACGTCTTTCCTTCCTACGCAGTCTCTTCCACTCCAACCTCAGCATGGTGTGATATTACCCTTTCCGCGGATAAAGAGAAATCTCCTTTTGGATCCTTGGGGATGCCCGCTGTGAGCAATAATGAATCACAGTTTCTCCCCAACCCTCTTAATTCTTCAACTACCATCAATTTAATCAGTGAGACATGAGAGAGTTTCCTTTTTTATTGATCCACTTCAGCCTGTGCGTTGTTTTCCATCTCTCGTAGGTTCTGGTGTAAGAAAAAGGGTAGATTTAATGGTCTCCTTCCTGTGAAGTGCATCAACAATCTAATGTGATGTGAATGTATTCTGTCGAACCTCCCTTCAGAGGTGAAATATTTCCTGATTACTCCAAGTAATTTTTGAAAAGGTTCCTGCAAATATCTACTCGGAACGCCTGTCTCGACTTTCCCACCTAAACAATCTCACTTGATGAAGTTTTCATAGCACTGTGAATCCAAGGGCATGCCTTTAAACCACCTTTTGCCACATAGAGGGATCTCTATTGCTGTTGACAGAATTTCCTCGGTTACCTGAAAAGTGACACCCAAGATCACCACGTGGAATCCATCGAAACTAAGTGTGAACTGCTCGGCTATTCTCATATTGAATCCTTGAATTTTCCTGCAAAATTCCATGCACCCAAACTGTTCAAAGAACGCTCTGACCTCCAGATCTTCGTTGATCAACATTAGGTTTTAGGGTTTGGGCCCAAAGTTTCTGCCACTTCACATGCCCTTCCTTATGTTTCAGGAGGTTTCCATGGTGCACTGCATATTTTCCCTACGCACAGTGGATTAGGCATGAGCCCAAAGCAGTAGTCTTGATCAACCTAGGCTTGCGAGAGAAAACTACGAACAATGCATAAGCTTGACTGGTGAAAATACTGCATGCAAAACATCCATAATTTATAAAAGAGTGGGAAAGAGGTGGAATCATGACAAGGAACACTGAATTCATGGCGACTGGATGTTTTGAAGCAAACTGAAGATTTTTTGTAGCACACCCATGTGACGAGTACACTTCGGGGCATGTAAAGTACAATCGATAAGGTATGTAGGGAATATGTGATATGAGCACCATGATTTTTCATTCTTTCAACCCTCATAATGATCTTATGATGGTAATTTCACTTGCCGATGCAACTTCTATTTAACAACTTGCATCAACCCTCAACACGTAAAACTTCCTTTCTGATTGGACCCAATTTTTTGGGAACAGACTCGTACCACTTACACATGTTTTGAATCTGACATCCCTTCCCGACTCCAAGGGCCAACTGACCACTTGTTGAATTCGACCCCTTCATTGTTCAATACCTGAATTCACATGCTTTGACACACAGACCATAACTTGACCAAGACCGACTCTAACTAAAAAATAAAAATGACGGCGCTAACAGCTGGCTCCAACGGGTATGCTATCCTCCCAATGAGGTAGCAAAGCACAATAGACCAGGTGCATGAACATTGGGCCTTATTTGATTTTCAGACACTGAAATACAAAAAACAAAATGTGACCTAAAATTATCGACGTTGTTTCTAACATACTCAGCATAAACTCAAGGCCTTCACTTCAGGCTTCAATTTTCTGCTGACATACTTACTCGAGACAAAAATAAAATGACTATTTACAATGACATGTGACTTAAAAGGACTTTATTGCACCAGATAGTGTTTGAGGAACTTGTCATTTATAGGCCCCCAACCAACGCACTCTCCATTTAGTTCTTCTAGAAAATAAGCATTATTCCCGCGGTATGCACTGATTTTGAATGGACTCGTCCAAAGATGATCGGATTTTTCATGATTTCCTTTATCTTCATTCCTTGCATCCCATTTCAGCACCAGATCCCCCAACTAAAACTCCTCCTACTTACAGTGCTTATCAAAGTTTTTCTTCATCCTTTCCCATTGGAATTGCGATCGGTTGTACACCTGTTCCCTCATCTACTATCTGAATCAACTGATTTATTCTCCTATGCCTGTCATCTAGATCGACTTCCTGCTCTTGAAACAAATTTCTTATGGGAAACCCTAGTGAGGTGGGGAAAACTGCATCTGTGCCGTATACGATCTGGAATGGAGAGGTTGATATGGAATTCTTGGTAGTGACCTTCTCCGCCCATAGCGCGTAAATAATCTTTTTATGCCAGGCCTTCTTGTTGTCTTGCAAGAGTCTCTTGTTGATTCTAGTCAAACTTTTATTTGACGATTTTGCAAACCCATTTCCCTGTGGGTAGTATGTTGTAGAATTCCCCAGGGTTATATTGTAATCCTGACAAAATTTCTCCATCTTCTTGGAATTGAATGCGGTCGCATTATCTGTTATGATCTTGATAGGGCATCTGAATCTCAACAAGATGTTTGTCTCCATAAATTGGATGATGACTGTGTCAGTAGCCTGCTTCTTCAGAATTGCTTCAATCCATTTTGTGAAGTAATATGTGGTCATGAGTATCCATCTATGTTGCACCAAGGATGGCGGATGTATCTCCCCTATAAAGTCCAAACCCCATTATATGAAAGGTGCTCCGACCGAGATTGGTTTCGGTGGCAGGGGCTGCATCTTTCTTCTTCCGTCGAAAATATGACACTTGTGGAAACTAGAAACTTCTTTGTATACATCTACAAATATGTTAGGACAATAGTAGCCTACTCTTAGAATTTTGTGTGTGGTTTTTTTCTAGTAGTGATGTCCTCCACAGTTTCCTTTGTGGAATTCCTCGATAGCTCATTTCGCGTCATTTTCCAACAAACAAATCAGCAACATCCCTCCAGGATCTTTCCAGTACAACAAGTTATCTAAGATGCAGAACTTAACAAATTTGATCTTTAAAAATATGGCCTTGGTCTTAATTAAACCTGAAGCGTCTTGCATATACCTGAACACATAGATGATGTCTGCATACCATGGTGAATCGACGAACTTTTGAGACACTTGCATAGTCGTTTCTTCCTGCAGATTCTCTGATAGATTGACGATGAAGTTGATTCCCAAAGAGTCGCAGTCTGACTATACCATCAGCTTTACAAGGCCCTTCCCCTTAATCATCTTCGTGGGCTTGATTTCTAGGTGGTATTCCAGCATGGCTGCTATCCACTTACCTCTCCTTCCCTCAGGGTTAGGTTGAGTCAGGATATCCTTGACTGAGTTGTTGGGCACCTAAGCGATAACGTGGGATTGTAATATGTACGTTCTGAAATCCTTTAGGTATTTTACTAAGGCATATGCTTGTTTCTCCATAATTTCATACCTCATTGAAGAATCCCTCAGCGTCTGATCGTCTTTATGTAACAACACGCCTGCAATTGTATGCTCCGAGGTGAATGAAAACAGGATGAAGTTCTTCATAAAGTCTGGGTTGGCCAGCACATGATATTTAGTCATCGCTACCTTGATATTTTCAAATGATTTCCTAGATTCCAGGTTCCACATGATCTCGTTCCCATTTTTGAGCATGCAAGTGATATGTTTTATGATTTCAGTCAGGTTCAGGATGAATATTCTCAATAAATTTACTTTTCCCAAGAAGGATTGCACTTCCTTATTACTGCGCGGAGTTTTGATTTTCAATATTCCTTCAACCCTGCTAGGTTCTATCTTAATACCCTCTTTCAAGATGATGTTCCCCAAGAGCTTCCCTTCTTGCATCCCAAAATGTGACTATTTTGGATTCAATGATATGCCGAATTTCCTGCATTTCTGGAAGACCTTCTTTAGATGCCCGAGGTGTTGTTCGTCGAATTCAAAATATACTGTGATGTCATCCAGATATATTACAATGAAATTTTCCTTTTAGTCAGTGAATGCTATGTCCATTTCCCTCTAGAAGGTATCTGTTAAGCCCTAATATTGGCTCATTACCACTTAATTGGGGAATATTAGATTAGTAATGTTATTTTATTTATGTCGGATTTAGGCCATTAGTTGTGATTTAGATTAGTAATGTTATTTTATTTATGTCGGCTTTAGGCCATTAA
>ML839972.1:0-13405 GCA_009831015.1 Picea engelmannii | reverse complement strand
TATTTCATCCCTATAACCTCCTATTTTATATTCAACTTGGAATTGTTGACTTACCATTACTTGATGTCCTTTCTGCAACCACGATACCTTGTATGGGTTTGGATGTGCAGTTGTCTCCAGCTCCAGTTTCTCCACCATCTTTGTGGATACTATATTGTCAGTGCTCCCATTTTCTATGATCAGCTTGCAAACTCTGTCTTTCATCTTGAAAGAAGTTCTGAATAGACTTTTTCGTTGAACTGGTTCCTCTACCTCCTTCTCTAGTTTAAGAAGAACTTTCCTCATCATGAGGT
This sequence comes from Picea engelmannii, assembly GCA_009831015.1. NCBI lineage: Eukaryota > Viridiplantae > Streptophyta > Pinopsida > Pinales > Pinaceae > Picea > Picea engelmannii. The sequence continues at coordinate 13,112 of ML839972.1, read as the reverse complement.
TCTTTCCTCCTTCTGTTGCTTTTACTTCCATATGCTTATGTTCTTCAGAAATGTGTGCTTCTCCTCCTCTATTGTATTTCTTCTTCTCTGAGCATTCCCAAGACATGTGCCATGTCTTTCCACAGGCATCACATCTAACTTCACCTTCTATGGATCGTCCTCTTCCTCTAGGAAAATATATTCTTCCCCCATGTTGTCCTTCCTTATAAATTACACCTTTCTCAAGGTGACTATGTTGTTTTCCATCTTCATGCTTTGGTTTCTGGAACTTCTCTCTGTGGTTTCCCTTACCTCTGCTTGAATTTCCTCCTCTGTTTTGTTGGATTTGTTTTCTGGCCAATTTCTCTTCAGATTTCAAGGTTGCTTGATAAGCATCCTCAACTTTACTAACAAACATCATGCTTATTTCCTCTTGTATTTCATATCTTAGTCCATTTATATAACTGGATTTTTTTTCATCATCATTCTCTTTTTGTCCATCCCTGATGTTCAGTTTGTAAAATTCCTCAGTGTACTCCTTCACTAATAATATTTTTTGTCTCAGGTTTTGTAATCTTCTAAACAAATTGATTTGATAGTCCTTTGGGATAAATTTTTCTTTTAGCTTGGCTACAATCCTATCCCATATTTTAATTTTATGCTTTCCATTGCATCTATGATGGGCCTGTTGTTCATCCCACCATAGTGTCACATGACCCTTCAGTATTGTCACTGCATGCTTCACCATCTTCTCTTCTTTGATATATTCATAATCTAAGTACTTGTCCATAGCACGTACCCAAATCCAAAAATTCTTTAACTTCTAAATTTCCTTCATACACTGGTACATCTATTTTTGTTTTGGCTCCTATTCTTGAAACAACTTTCAATAAGAGGTCTTATGCAACATCCTTTGCTATGTATTATTCGACCTGGATCTCTTCTCTTTTAGCTTCACTAATAAATCCAGTGTCTGGTGCTCTCCTCTACGTTGTTTCCATGGCATCCAGTCTCATTCTGAGTCACCTCATTTATTCTTACATTTATCAGTTTTCTCTATGTCTTCTGGGTGGCATGATTCCACTGCCTCACCTTCTGATGTCTGCAAACATAATCAACTCTTGATACCACTAATGATATCAATTTATCTCCTTTCTCCTTTTTTTTTTGTGCGCAAACAAAATCAATAGCTCTAATACAACTTGATGCAACCCCCCAACCCTCCTTTAGGCTACGCGACCCCTCGGTCAAGGGTCTTTGATTTTATGAGCCAAATCGACTCTCTAGTAAAACCTTGATGATCTCACTTTGTAATTAAACACAGGCCCTTTTGACATTTTGGTGCAGGTTCTATGACACCCACAACCTCTCACTTCACGTTGTTGAACTGTTAAGTTTTAGGCGCTAGCACCCTTTCCATTATCCCCTTCCTGGATGTGACCTTGGGTTATGACCTCACATAAACATGTGATTGCGGGGTGGCCAAAAGTGGTTTTATGCCACACTACTTTTCTCCCTGCAATTCACCACCAATCACCACGTATCCCTTTGGCAATACTGTGGTTACAATTGCAGGCCGCTCTTAGATTTTTAAAGTCTGAGTGCTTTATGTCCCTGCAATTAAGCATGATCACTGATCTTGTGATCTTGGTCATTGCGTACTGACCAACGACTGAGATCTTGCTCCTTTCCTTCCTTCTCTCTGGAGCACGCTCTCCCATATTTCCATGAGCTATCGACACATGTCCCCTTCAAATCAACGGTCACGATTTTCTTTGATAATTCAGGCTTCGGGAGTTTTAACTCCTACCTTCACTTTCTCCAGGAATGATTTCACCCAGAATTCATGATCTATCAATGCGTGTCTCCTACAAATCGACGACTATGCTTCACTTCGAGTATTTGGGCTTCGAAAGTTTCAAACTTTCGCACTCGCTTCCTCCCGAATTACATGATATGTTGATGCGTACGCTCCTAGATCCGACGACCGCTATCCACTTCATCTTTTCAGGCTTTGGGAGTGTCAAAATCCTGCGCACTTGTTCCTCCCAGAGTGTTATCACCCGAAGACAACAGATTTCCATCATGCATCCCTCTGGATCTATCGGTCCAGGTCTTCTTCGGCTTTTCATTGATTTTTCCTTCTCCTCGTCTACGAACTTCTGAAGTTCTTCCGTTATAGAGTTGTAGATATTTCACCACCTGTCCCTCTTGATGATGAACGGTACCTAACCACTTTGGTACTTCGGGACTTCGACATTCCACTCTCCCCTAGGCACCAAGAGACTTAAAACTCGTGCACTTTACCCAAATCCAATGATCTGGAACGATCCCGCTCCCTCCTAGACATATCTTGAGTGATACTTTGTGAAATCTCCAGAGCTTCACTCCCTTTGAATATTTCTCCTCGCTATCCCTTCTGATCTTGATTCATTTCAGGATTTTGATCTCCCATGCACTCCTTGCATTTATGGGATCTCGACAAACTCAGATCGAAGGATTTCTTCGAAATAAATTATTCTTGCACTCCTTGCACTTCTCTTTTCTGGTTCTTCGACACTTAGTTGCTCCTTGATTTTGTGCACTCCTTGAACTTAGTCTAAGTTCCCATCATTTATTTTGAACTCCTCTGAGTTAATTCAAGACTCTGTCGACACACTCCTTGTGCATGATATGCACTCCTTGCATACGAGTTCTCAGAAGAAAAATGATTAGAACTTATCCAGTTCATCACAGATTCACATGATCAACTCTGAACAATCATACATATAACGAAATCAACTAAAACACACACAGAATAAATCATTCATTCAATCGCACTTCAAAATGAACATTGTCCAAGGAATTGGAACAATTTTGTGTGTTCTATTTCTCCATGAAATAAATTTCATAGTATTACAGTTCTTCACTGCATATTTCTTCTTTTCCTATCTGCTACTCTCTTCTACTCTTCTCTACCCTCTTCTACTTTTATCTACTCTCTAATACAATACAACAACCAATCTATCTAAGGACTGGCTCCTCGAGCTCTTCTTCGTCTTGTCTGCAACCTATCCTATCAATTTCTAGCGGTTACCTACTTTTTCCTATTATAATAACTATCAGTTATTACCAGATAATATCTTCCACTCTCTATATGAAACTCCTTATAGTCATACAAGACTTTCCAAACAAGATATATTTTAAAAAGTTGTTTCCAAAATATCTCAACAACTCGTTCTATTTCTGAGTTAAATGTTGATTTGAAATATTGTCTTGCTGAGATGTCATATCTCTTCCTCCACTCTTTCTTCTTTGACTTTGAAGGCAATGCTCCTGCATCATATAAGATTATTTCTCATCCCTAGTCCGTGTGTTGATACCATGAGAGGAAGAATATTTTCCTACTCCCCCCTTGCCAGTACCTTGAACCATGCTATTTAATGAAAGCATAAACCATTGAATACCCCGATGCAAACCACACCAAGAGTAGACATCAAGCTCCACCTAGGAACTAACAGGAATGTATAGCCACCATAAAATAATTTTCAACACCCTCCCTACCTAGTCCCACTCTCCCTTATAAAACCTTGGACTGAAACCCAGGAAAAAATATAACGACCAAACCACACCCAAAGAAAATAACCCACGGAACCAAAACAATTCCTTCCAAAAAGGATTACCATATGCTTGCAAGGTCGAATCCCTCCTACATATCATGGTCAACTTTCAGAATAGATCCCTCCCCTTAAGAATATCGTATTCAAACTAACCAAAGATTCACAACCCATCTAGTAAAGAAATCGTTGAATTCCATGTTGAGTACTCATCATTCCCATAACATATGAGTCTCACCTTATTAGGTCATAATCAACCTTCATCTTCTCTATATGCAATTCCTTCATGTAACGTCCCCCGTTACCAACAAACCCAAAAATTTACTCTAATCCCACAATGTAGCATACCTTGACCCAAGGCTAGGCCATGCCACACAAAAATTCTCCTTTATTATACCATATAAAAAAAAAATGATCTGAACATGAAACTAAATGCATTCCTAACAATATATAAATTTCAAGCATAAATATAACAGAAAAAAACCATAACAAATTTAACTCAAATATACACATAGTAATAAATAATAAATACAAGAAGAGACTTATATTTTATAAAACATCGACCGACTATAGACTTAAGATGTTCCTCCCATATATAGACTCTATTTATCATAAAATATCAACAACATGTCACTCCTGAGTTGGGGCTAAAAATCCACCAGGGAAAAGGAATCCTACGCTAGAGTAAGGTCTATTAAACAACATAATTATGCTTAGACTAAGGTGCCAACTCCAGGAATCAACCTACAACCTTTCATTACCCACATCCTGTCCCACCTTAGGATGTGTTCCCCTTATTTGCTCAAAAGTCCCTCGATTGTCCCACTTCCCTTGTGGGGCTTCAATAATAAGTCAGAAAGGAAGTCCCAGAGCTCTATAGCTACAACTTGGAACACAGGAAAACAATTCTAAACATTTCTCTCACTTGGAGAGAATTCTCACGAGCCTAAAAAAATGCTTCTTCATATTCCACAAAGGCCTGAAAACCTACTTATTTATCTCAAATTACCCAAGTTTGTCTGTTACAACCAACTCCAAAAATTTCCAAGTACATATATGCCTGACGTAAGGTAGAGTGTACATGAGGCGAATGAGAGTGATGACTGAATGATGGTAAGAATATTGAAAAATCTACTTTTTATATGCATGTTCCCATATTGACACTTGTTATGTTGGGAACTACCTTGGCTCCACTTGTGGTACGTTCCCCCATCCTAAGAACTTAGGATAAAAATGTCATATAATTAAAATTTAGGAAATATGAATATAAAATTACCTTTGGATTAATCCCTCTTGTATTAAACCCTCTTCATAGACTCTTATACCCCCTTTCCCTTCTAGTGGAGTTCTATCCCCCATACTCTTTTGTTCGATTGGTTCAACAATAGTGATGTATTTTATAAATATCATTGTGTGTGATTACATTTTAAAATGATAGGCTCACTATCCTTTTAGCATCTACGCTCTCCGACTAGTCACATAGACACTCTAGTCTCAAAACATATATACAAAGTCTCTATAGCCGAAATATCCCATCCCACGAGCCTATAAAGAATAGGTATATTTAAAATTAGGGTTCAACCTATGGGTATTGCATTCCCCTCCCCCTTATTTATGCACCATCCTCGGTGCATTATATACACATGTACAAGAAAAATGCTTCACAAATATGTGGGTGTTGTTCCCGCATGGCATCCTCATGCTCTCGGGTTGTGTCCTCGGGATCAGAATAGGTCTATTGGACCTTTACCAACCCTATTGATCGATTCCAAATTATATTGACTTTCTTATCCAATATGCACATCGGTTGATCTCATAAGTCTCCTTCTTGCTCCACCTGAATCACATTCCAATCAATTACATGATTAGCATGAGTTACATACTTTTTAAGAAAAGACACATGGAATACATTATGAATGCACATGGATGTAGGTAGCGCAAGAATGTATGCAACATGAAAAACCCTTTCAAGGATCTGAAATGATCCACAATAACATGCTACCAACTCTGAACAGTTCCCCGATATTAGGGAACTTCTCTTCGCTTTCACTTTTAAGAACACATGGTCACCCAATTTAAACTCTCTACGACTTATGCCCTTATCTGTATAGTATTTTTTTCTTTCTTTAGAAACCTTTAAATTCTGATTAATCTTCACCATTTTCTCTTTCATTTCCCTGAGCAATTATGGCCCAACCACTGCTCTGTTTGCAAGGTTTTTGTATCTCACTATCCTATTTCACTTTCAACCATATAATGCTTCAAATGGTCTCATCTTTAAAAATGCATTATATCCATTGTTTTAAGCAAACTCTATTAAATGTAGTTATTATTCCCATTTTGATGGTTTATCCATCACACATATCCTTAGCATATCTTCAATCACCTTATTGTCCCTTCTTTTTTCCCATTTGATTATGGGTGATCTATTGTGCTAAAGTTCAAATATATCTCAAATCCTTTAAACAGTCCTTTCCAAAAATCTGATGTGAACTTGGGATCTCGGTTACAAAACATTACCTTAGGCACACCATGTAACCTGGAAATTTCTCTCATGTAAATCTCTACAATATTAGTTTCCTTATGAGATATCTTGTAATAAACCTCAAAATTGTCAATTAAAAAAAAAATCTTACTTTATACATTTACCTTTGAATCAATATTTCAAGTGTTCTTACTCTGCGCACCACCATTCACTTAATCCTACAAACTAGGTTTACTTTCATACCAATATACAAACTATATATCCATATAGTTCAGCTTACCACCATGAGGGAAAAAGGGACCTATATCCCTAAGTCCTATGCGTAACCTTAATCTTTTGATCAAAGGTGTCATGTACGAAGAACAAAGGTTTAACCTTGACGTAATGATTATTTGAAACCAACAGTCTGTTCTAGTTGTTCGTTGACTCCATCTGTAACATATAACCCTTCGACTAAACTACCATAACTAAATTGGTGTTGGTTAGGGTTAAACTTCCCTTAAACACGCAGACGCTTGTTTCATACGTAACGCATTAATGGGGCTGGCATGAATAGGTCATTCAATAGTTAAACCTTCATCAAACCATTAATGTGGCCCTGATGTGCGTGAGAGTCGAGGCCATTTTCGTCCACTGTGGATGCGCCAAATTACCTCCTTCCCATGGCCGACCCTTCCTTCATACCAACAATAGTTAATCTATGTGATAGGGCTTTCCTTTTGGGTTAGTGGTTCATTCTGGTATCGAGGTTTGATTTTGCAACTCCGAAAAAAAAAATTGTCGAAGGGAGAAACCGGAGAACTTCCATGATGGAGGCGATATCCTTCATCTGACCTCCTGGTAAGATTCGTTCTTTCACTGTAACCTTTGGATGTTATGAAAATTACTTCCTTGTTAATGAAATTTGACAGAGGAATTTTGGTTCTCCTTGCTACGGGTAGATAGTTTCTTTTTCTTGTCGCACTCTCACTTTTCATTTCATCTTCCTTGGGGACTATTGTGGGTTATTCGTGAGCAGTGAGATTTTGTGCTTGTCATTCCCACTTGCACTGTGATGTATCATTGTTTTGGGAAATCCATACTATAATGCATCTTAGTTTTTCGAGGTTAATGAATTGAGAGGTGGTTGATCTTGACCTTATTCCCTGTCGTATTGGGTATTCTCTGTATAACGACTAAATAATGTTTCCTTATCCTGGCTATGTCTACCCACCTCGACGAGTTCCTTCATCCACACCTTTCCCTGACTGAAACCCATAGTCCCACTAAGGAGAATGGATAACCATTCATCACTTCCTCCTGTGGAACCCATAATAGCGAGACCTCTCTGGATTAAGGTGCCTATGTCATTCCACAGACAAAGGGTGTGGGTTATGTATGGGCTTGGCCATGGTTTGACTATCAGGAGGAGGTTATGCATTTTACTCTGTGGTTTAAATTGTTTTTTCCTTTCTTTTAGACAGGTTCTTGTGTTATATTTGTTTTCCTCTATTAGTGTATAGACTTACGAAACTTATGTTTAATGAAAAAAAATACTTTCTGCAACTTGTCTCTTCCTCTGTATAACTGTATGGAAATCGTACTTGTTTAAAGTTTACTCGATTTGTTGTCTGTACTTTTATGAAAGCGCATTATTTATACTAGATGTTGTAACTAATGATGGGGACCTGTTTGATGCGAGGGTACCCATCATCTTGGTCGCGTTCACTCCTCCCCTTCCGGTCTAACGACGATCGCTATTCAACATGGGAGCCTACCTATGGCGAATCATAGATAAGTAAAAGATTACACCCAGTCCTTATCTTGTATGTCTGATAATAGAAAGAATTTGAGTTTGGTGAGACCCATATTCTATAACTAACTGAAAGCTTCGCTTCTTTTGTAGGTCGAAGTGGAAAGGCGTTGGATCTAACTCGGGTTCTACTCAGCAAGGTAAACAAGTGACTATTAAGAGAACTCTTGAAAGGTCTGGAAAACATCTATTGGTGTTGGGTTATTACCCTGTCGTTCTTGGCATACGACTGATATCAAATCATTAGATGTACAGAATTTTAAACAAGGGTTCTAAATGTTTTCTTTTAATGAGGTTGTTGTTAGTCTCTGTATAGTGATATTCTAGAAATAATTCATATTGGGAACCACGGCAGAGATAGAATATACAGTAAATTCAATTTTAATGCAACCTTTACTTGTGGCATTTGTTGATTAAATTATTTCCAATTAGAGTAAGTCTTGTGGTTGTGGTTATACGCATCGACTCCTAGGAATGCATGGGTTATGTGTGTATTATGTAAATGTATATGTTAACTTACGTTTCCCAGTGAAATCGTTTTGCGTTGATGAAGTCGAGGCTTACATAGTTTTAATGTCTGTTCCCTTGACTGTGAGATTGTACTACCCAAAAGAATCTAATACTTCTGAGAAAGAAATTGTTCCGGATCTCCTTAAGGTTTTTGCAAATTTCTAAATTCATCACAGACTTTGACTCTGGAAAGGGTAGACCGCTCTTAAACAAAAAAAAACAAGGGAAGCCTGAAATCTTCTGATAGGCGTCGATCCCCATGATTGTATTAGCATCTGATATACAAAAGGAGTTTTCCAAATTTCTTTAACTTTCCAAATTTTTCATTCTATACACATCTAGCATTTTATTTGCATGTTGTTGGTGCATACGAAAAATTCACACAATGCAAGAAAAGACGTATATCATAACAACCTTTCTGGTGTATATAAATTACTTCCAGTTTGCATTTTTCCAATACATATATATATGTATAATATATGCGTGCCCAGGTGATCAATAAGGTTCTTATTGTTTCGTATTTCTCTTCAATTCTTAAATGTAATAGACAGGAAGTCTCTTTAAGGGGCATGATTGTTTCGAATTTTAATTCTAGCAATGCATTTTAAATGTTTCCTTTCGGCACAAATTTACTCAACTTCGATTGCTTAAATTTAGATCTGTTTAATACTTCAGTCACAAAAATAAACATATATCTATACAGATTGGTCTTCTTCAAGAACACAGAGTATCCTAGCATTGCGACTTCAAATTAAACCTATTTGATTGCTCAAATTTAGATCTATTCAATACTTCATTCATAGAAATAAACCTATATATATACAAATTGGCCTTCTTCAAGCACACAAAGTATCCTAGCATTACGAATTCAGATTAAACCTATCTGATTTCTCAAATTTAGATATGTTCACTACTTCAGTCACAAATATAAACCTATATCTATACAGATTGGTCTTCTTCAAGAACACAGAGTATCCTAGCATTACGACTCAGATTAAACCTATCTTATTGCTCAAATTTAGATCTTCTCTCTTAAACTCAAATCGTATATAAATAAATTTGCCTAGTATTCCAAATTTCGGGAGAGACCACTCCAGAATTTAGACTATGATTGTAAATTCAATACCACGATAGATGTCACCCATTGGAATAATTATTTCAATTTAGAACAATTAGATGTATAATATCAGTTACACACAAAACATACAAGAACATAGTAGGGAAAGGTTTACATATCTAAACCAATTCGCGAGAAGACAAAAGGAACATCCACATTCCTCCCAACCATAGAATAGGGAAGCCAAAACCACTTGGTCGATTCACCCCCTAGCCTGACCATGAACTCATGAGGGCGAACTTGGAAACTTCTCTTCAGCAATGTCCTTCAATTACAGTAGATTCCCCTTGCCTCACACTCATACAGTAATGTTCATAACAGCAAGGAAAAAATCAATAGTCTCTTTTCCCCAGCATACTTGGCAGTGTCATGCCTCCTCTCATATGCTATTTATCATTTGCCTAGGTCTTTTCCCTCCCTTGGGAATTTTCGTAGCTTTCTAAATCCTTGATTTTCAGGGGATGCCAATGGCCAAATCATTGATTTTCCACTTGTAATACTCATCCCAGAGGTAGTTCCAACATGTTCCCCACTCATGGAGTCATGGTCAGCTAAATTTAACATGGTTGTTCCATTTTTCTTCCTCCAATCAATATAAAATATTTTGTTTTCATACAAGTGTCATAGTCAAATAGTTAGTTGGGTCAAATCAGGTCTCTACCCAACAGTCAAATAATTAATTACAATTACCAAATTTGAAATTCAGACTTGCCATAAATTGAAAAAAAAATCCAAATTTGAATTTACTAAAAAGGGAATAAATTTCCAACAATTTTAAATTTCAAAAATATTTAATTTTTTGGGGGATGTCACATCCTTTCCCCCTTCAGTAAAACATTGTCCTAAGTTTTCATTCCTTTCCTAGAACAGGATTGGATGAGATTTCCGCAAATCTCCCTCCAACTCCCAAGTGGCCTCCTCAGGTCTAAAGTGATTCCATTGTTATTTCTGAGGACAATGTTTTACTGAAGGGGTAAAGGATGTGACATCCCAAAAAAAATTAAATATTTTTGAAATTTAAAATTGTTGAAAATTTATTCTATTTTTAGTAGATTCGAATTTGGAAAATTTTTGCCTTTTATGGCAATTCTGAATTTCGAATTTGGTAATTGTAATTAATTATTTGACCGTTGGGCAGAGACCTGATTTGACCCAACTAACTATTTGACTATGACACTTGTATGAAAACATAATATTTTATATTGATTGCAGGAGGAAAAATGGAACAACCATGTTAAATTTAGCTGACCATGACTTCGTGAGTGGGGAACATGTTGGAACTACCTCTGGGATGATTATTACAAGTGGAAAATCAGTGATTTGGCCATTGGTAGCCCCTGAAAATCAGGGATTTAGAAAGTTGCAAAAATTCCCAAGGGAGGGAAAAGACCTAGGCAAATGATAAATAACATATGAGAGGAGGCAGGACACTGCCAAGTATGTTGGGGAAAAGAGAATATTGAGTTTTTCCTTGTTGTTATGAACACTATTGTATGAGTGTGAGGCAAGGGGAATCTACTGGAATTGAAGGACATTGTTGAAGAGAAGTTTCCAAGTTCACCCTCATGGGTTCATGGTCAGGCTAGGGGGTGAATCGGGAAAGTGGTTTTGTCTTCCCTATTCTACGATTAGGAGGAACGTGGTTGTTTGTTTTGTCTTCTCGCGAATTGGTTCATATATGTAAACCTTTCCCTACTATGTTTTTGGATGTTTTATGTGTAACTGATATTATACATCTAATTGTTCTAAATTGAAATAATTATTCCAATGGATGACATTTATTGTGGTATTGAATTTACAATCACAGTCTAAATTCTAGAGTGGTCCCTCTCAAAATCTGGAATACTAGGCAAATTTATTTATATACGATTTGAGTTTAAGAGATCAGATCTAAATTTGAGCAATCAGATAGGTTTAATATGAAGTCGTAATGTTAGGATACTCTGTGTGCTTGAAGAAGACCAATCTGTATAGATATAGGTTTATTTCTGTGACTCAAGTAGTGAACATATCTAAATTTGAGCAATCAGATAGGTTTAATCTGAATTCATAATGCTAGGATACTATGTGTGCTTGAAGAAGACCAATATGTATAGATATAGGTTTATTTATGTGACTGAAGTATTGAATAGATCTAAATTTGAGCAATTAGATAGGTTTAATCTGAAGTCGTAATGCTAGGATACTTTGTGTGCTTGAAGAAGACCAATCTGTATAGATATAAGTTTATTTTTGTGACTGAAGTTTTAAATAGATCTAAATTTGAGAAATCGGAGTGGAGTAAATTTGTGCCGAAAGGAAACGTTTAAAATGCATCGCTAGAATTAAAATTCCAAACAATCATGCCCCTTAAAGAGACTTCCTGTCTATTATATTTAATAATTGAAGAGAAATACGAAACAGTAAGAACCTTATGGATCACCTGGGCACTCATATATTATACATATATATACGTATTGGAAAAACGAAAACTAGAAGTAATTTATATACACCAGAAAGGTTGTTATGATATACGTCTTTTCTTGCATTGTATGACTTTTTCGTATGCACCAACAACATGAAAATAAAATACTAGATGTGTATAGAATGAAAAATTTGGAAAGTTAAAGAAATATGGAAAACTCCTTTTGTATATCATATGCTAATACAATCATGGGGATTGATGCCTATCAGAAGATTTCAGGCTTCACTTCTTTTTTTTTGTTTAAGAGCGGTCTACCCTTTCCACAGTCAAAGCCTGTAACGAATTTAGAAATTTGCGAAAACCTTAAGGAGATCTGGAACAATTTCTTTCTCAGGAGTATTAGATTCTTTTGGGTAGTACAGTCTCACAGTCAAGGGAACGGACATTAAAACTATGGAAGCCCTGACTTCATCAACGCAAAATGATTTCACTGGGAAACGTAAGTTAACACAGACATTTACATAATACGCACATAACCCATGCATTCCCAGGAGTCGATGCGTATAACCACAACCACAAGACTTACTCTAATTGGAAATAATTTAATCAACAACTGCCACAAGTAAAGGTTGCATTAAAATTAACTTTACTATATATTCTATCTCTGTCACAGTTCCCAATATGAATTATGTCTAGAATATTGCTATACAGAGACTAACAACAATCTCATTAAAAGAAAACATTTACAACCCTTGTTTAAAATTCTGTACATCTAATGATTTGATATCATTCGTATGCCAAGAATGACAGGGTAATAACCCAACACCACCAGACGTTTTCCAGACCTTTCAAGAGTTCTCTTAATAGTCACCCATTTACCTTGCTGAGCAGAACCCGAGTTAGATCCAGTGCCTTTCCACTTCGACCTACAAAAGAAGCGAAGTTTTCAGTTAGTTATAGAATATGGGTCTCACCAAACTCAAATTCTTTCTATTATCAAACATACAAGATAAGGACTGGGTGTAATATTTTACTTATCTATGATTCGCCATAGGTAGGCTCCCATGCTAAATAGCGACCGCCATTAGACCGGAAGGGGAGGAGTGAGCATGACCAAGCTAATGGGTACCCTTGCATCAAATAGGGTCCCATCATTAGTTACAAAATCCAGTATAAAGAATGTGCTTTCATAAAAGTACAGACAACAAATCGAGTAAACTTTAAACAAG
>ML839971.1:52750-72187 GCA_009831015.1 Picea engelmannii | reverse complement strand
GATCGATATGAGGAAGTTTGATGGCAAGGACCCAATCACATGGATACTTCAGATGGAGCAATTCTTTGATCTACATAATGTGCCACATACACAAAAGGTACAAATTGCTTCTTTATATTTAGAACCCAAACAATTTGTATGGTGTCAATGATTTTGTTCTCGCAAATCACTCGTCACTTGGACAATTTTCATGGAAGAAGTGATAGCACACTATGAGGATACAAGGAGCAATACCTTCTTTAGCCAATTGATAAATCTCAAGCAAAAGAGTTCAGTTACAGAGCACATTGAGAACTTCCAAAGATTGAATATAAAGGTAATAGATATTCCATATGAGCACTTGATTGATGTATTCATAGGAACTTTAAAGGATAACATTAAAAATGAGGTTCGCCTTTGGGAACCCAAATCATTGGAGAATCAATTTAAGGTGGCAAGAAATGTTGAAAGTAAAAATATGGCTATGGCTACTAGAAGGACCAATCCCAAGATATATAGAGAGAATAATACTCCTTCTAAAACACCTCAACCTACAAGGTTGACACCTCAACAATTGGAGGAAAGAAAATAAAAAGGTTTATGCTTTAATTGTGACAGTAAGTATAGTAAGGGACATAAGTGTGGTGAGAAGAAATTATTCTACATAGATTGTGAAGAGGAAGAAGAAGAATAACAAGAACCATCTCAAGATGAAACTGTAGAAGCAATTTTGTCTGAAGATTTGACTCCCACGATATCGTGTAATGAATTGGTTGGAATTAGCACTCCTCAAACCCTCAAGATCAAAGGATACATCAAAAAGAAAAAGGTAATAGTCCTAATTGATTCTGGCAGTACTCATAATTCCATTCACTATAAATTAGCGAAAGCTCTCAATTGCTTTGTATATCCTATGCTAGAGTTTCAAGTAATGATTACAGATGGAGGAACTATCAATTGCTCAGGAAAATGCAATAAGATCAATCTTACTATGGGGGAATATGTAATGAATAGTCCAATGATTTCTATACCCATGGGTGGTGCTAATGTTGTACTAGGAATCCAATGGTTACAATCATTAGGAAAAATGGGTTTTAATTTTCAAGACCTTTTCATGAAATTTTCATTTGAAGGAAAAGAAATTGAGTTCAGAGGTATCAAAAGGAAACCCGGTAAGGTGATAATCTCTAATGGCATGAAAAAATTATTGAAAAAGGGGCATCAAGGCTTTATTGCACAACTATGCTCACTAGATGTTCAAACATATAAGCCATCTATTCCTCAAGATCTCCAAGGGATCATTGATAAGCGTTCCAAAGTATTTCAATATATTCCCAAAGGTCTTCCACCCATTCAAAATCATGATCATGAAATTCACTTAATTCCTAGGAGTGTTCCTCCTAACATCAGGCCATACAGATACCCTTATGACCAAAAGAGTGAAATTGATCACATGGTTGAAGAAATGTTAGAGGCTGGCATTATTAGACCTAGACAAAGTTCTTACTCTTTACTAGTGGTAATGGTATTCAAGAAATACAGCTCATGGCATATGTGTCCAGATTATAGAGAGCTCAACAAGATCACTATTAAAGATAAGTTTCCTATTCCCATCATTGATGAATTGTTGGATGAACTACATGGAGCAATCTATTTCACAAAATTGGATCTTCGTTCAGGGTAACATCAGATTAGAATGAAGGAAGAAGATATCCCAAAAACCACATTCTGAATTCATGAAGGCCATTATGAATTTTTGGTCATGCCTTTTGGCCTTACAAATGCACCTTCCACATTCCAAGGGTTGATGAATTCCATTTTCAAGCCCTTCCTTCGAAAATTTGTGTTAGTATTTTTTGATGATATACTAATCTATATAAAGGAGCAACAACTATATGCCAAACCATAAAAATGTTTCTCCGGAATGAAGGAGGTAGAGTATTTGAGTCATATTGTATCTCATGAAGGTGTTAAGGTAGACCCTAACAAGATTAAGGCCATGATGGACTGGCCGATTCCCAAAACATTGAAGAATCTTAGAGGATTTTTGGGTTTGACAGGTTACTACCACAAGTTTGTTTGGCACTATGGAAGAATAACAACACCTTTAATGACACTAACTAGGAAGGATTCATTTTCATGGACTCCAGAGGAAACTAAATCTTTGGAACAACTTAAAGAGGTGATGTGTAAAGCTTCTGTCTTGACCACTCTAGACTTCACAAAAACCTTTATTGTGGAATGTGATGCCTCGCGAAATGGAATTGGTGTTGTCCTAATGCAAGAAGGAAGGCTCCTGGCTTTTGAAAGTCGACCACTCAAGGGAAAGGACTTACACAGACCCATTTAGGAGAAGGAAATGATGGAAATACTACATGCATTGAAGAAATAACTTCCTTACCTAATAGGTAGGCGCTTCAAGGTCAAAATAGATAATGATAGTCTTAAATACTTCCTGGAACAAAGACTATCTTTAGAAGAACAACAAAAATGGGTAACCAAGATATTGGGTTATGATTTTGAAAGATGCACTCTCAAGAAAGGATGAAGATGTTGAGGCCTTTCTCTATGCTATCTAGATCATCCAACTTGATTGGATAATAGAAGCAAGGGATGAATGGAAGAATGACGAAAAAGTGTGGACTCTCATTCAAAGGTTGCAACATGATTCCAGTGCTTCAGATACATTTACATGGAAAAATGATTCACTATGGTACAAAGATCGCTTATATTTATGTAAGAACTCCCAACTCAAATAAAAGGTATTATTGGAATTGCACACCTCTCCAGTAGGAGGGCACTCGGGATTTTTGAAAACCTAGCATAGAGTCAAGAAGGATTTTTTTTGGGATGGCCTTAAAACTGATGTTCAAAGGTTTGTGGTAGAATGTTTGGTTTTCCAACAAAATAAGGTAGAAACAATTAAGGCCCTAGGAATTTTACAACCATTAGTGATCCCAAGTCAGTGTTGGGAGGAGGTTTCCATGGATTTCATCACAGGGTTACCGAAGTCTGAAGGAAAGAGTGTCATCATGGTGATTGTTGATAGACTGACCAAGTACGCACACTTTTGTGCACTCTCTCATCCCTTCAAAGGTAGTACAGTTGGCACTGCATTCATGGAGATAGTTCAAAAGCTACATGGCATCCCAAAGATTATTGTAAGCGACAGAGATCCCATCTTCATTGGAAATTTTTGGACAGAATTATTTTCTTGTTTTGGTATTCAATTGGCTCATAGCTCATCCTATCATCCTTAATCTGATGGACAAACCGAGATAGTGAACAAATGTCTGGAAGGCTACCTTGGTTGCTTTGTCTCTGATAAAAAAACACAATGGTTCAAATGGTTACCCTTGGCAGAATGGTGGTATAACACTTCCTTTCATACTGCAACAAAAATGACACCATTTATGGCACTCTATGGATACCACCCTCCTTCCATCACTTCTTCTCTAAAAGAAAAATCTAAGGTTCAAGCAGTGGAAGATCACATCGAGCATCAACAACAATTTCTCCAAATCTTAAAGGACAACCTGACCATGTTACAAAATCACATGAAACAACAAGCAGATCAACACCGTAGTCAAAGAAGTTTTGAAGTAGGGGATTGGGTGTTTTTAAGACTACAACGATACAAACAGATGTCCCTCAAGCAAGCCAAAGAGGATAATAAATTATCACCAAAGTACTATGGCCCTTATAAGGTGTTGCAAAAGATTGGTACTATGGAATACAAATCGGAGTTGCCTGCATCTTCACAAGTACACCCAGTTTTCCATGTTTCATGCTTAAAAAAGTTTATAGGTGACAAGATCCCAGTTCAAACTATATTTCCAGAACTTGACGAGGAAGGAAAAATCATATTGGAGCCTGAAGCCCTGACTGACATAAGAGTTCACCAGCTGAGGAATAGAGACATTTCAGAGTTTCTCATTAAATGGAGGAAACTATCGGCTGAAGATTCCACTTGGGAAGATGATTCTTTTATACTGAAACATCCAGAGTTACTCAAGCATTGCGGACAACACTTGTCTCAAGGGGAGGGGCATGTTAAGCCCTAATATTGGCTCATTACCCCTTAATTGGGGCATATTACGTTAGTAATGTTATTTTATTTACATCGGATTTATTCCATTAGTTGTAATTATACCTCCTAGTCTCCTATATATACCAAGGAGACATTTTCATTTGGAATCATCTTGGAATTGTACATTTATGTGGGAATAAAGAGGTTGCCCCCTCGAAGAGGCTTATTATCTAAATTTCTCTCTTTTTCAAGGCGTTGAGTACATATACTGAGGTTTTTCTATGCTATATTGATATTTGGTTCTTAACACTGTTGGGGTACCTTTTTCG
The DNA here is from genome assembly GCA_009831015.1 of Picea engelmannii. NCBI lineage: Eukaryota > Viridiplantae > Streptophyta > Pinopsida > Pinales > Pinaceae > Picea > Picea engelmannii. The sequence continues at coordinate 67,849 of ML839971.1, read as the reverse complement.
AAGGTAGTATAGTCGATTTGAAAAAGGGATAAACTAGCATCGAAAAGACATATATTCAAATCCATTTTAACGAGTGTGACAAAGAAATATCACTCGAAAATATTTTCAATTTTAAGGAGTCTGAAAAGAGATTAACTATGGAATTGCATCCTTTTTCTAGATTTAGTCTCCTTAGCCTGAAAAGGTATAAAATCTACTTAGGAGAACTATCCCGGGGAGATGAATCTCCTGAGGTGTACCTTTTTCCTCCTTAATATACAGGACGGAAAAAGGGGTAAACTCATGCCAGTAGATGTTTTTCTAAACCAATTAACGAGTGTGAAAGAATAAGGTCAATCGACGATCTTTTCAATTTTAAGGAGTCTCAAAAGAGCTTAACTATGGACTCCATAGGGAATTTTCTTCTAGACCATTTTAACGAGTGTGAAGGAACAAGGTCACTCACAATCTTTTCAATTTTAGGGAGTCTGAAAAGCTCTTAACTATGGTATCCGTCGGGGTTCCTTTTTTTCGTAAATTTAGTCCCTTAGGCTCGAAAAAGGGTTAAACTTATACCTGATAATACTCTTCTAGCAAACCAAAGTTCCTAGATCATACCTTTGTTCATAAAATTGAACATCCAGACCAAAAAAAGGGTAAACTACCACCAGACAGATGTGCCTTCAATTTTTATTTTGGCAAGCATAAAGGACAACAAGATCGCTGGACAATCTTTTCATGTTTAAAGAGTCTGAAAAGGGCTTAAAGACGAATCATTTTATGGAAGTCCCAAGGGTGAGGTCAAGAGTGATGACATATCAAATGTATGAGGCTCAATCTCATAAGCAGGACAAGACTAACAAGGACTCTTGATCCTAAAGTCATTAATGAAAACATGGACACCAAAATGCAACCAGGATCTACCTAGGGCATCCATGTAGAGGTAGGCTCTACCACCAAATTATGAAACTTCTAAAGAAGCAATGACGGTTCTGTGTCACAATTCGGTGGGTTCGATCATGTGGAAAAGAGGAAAAGACAACGAGATGCAAAAAGTGGAGGTGGAATCCTAACTTAAATGAAAACATTTGGAAAAACGACTTTTACCAAAGAATCTTTAAAAGTGACCCATCTCCTAAAAAAAATTCCAAACCAAAAGTGAAGTGTATTGTAACATCCAATGAGAAACTCAAGAACCATGTTCAATGATTTTCAACCCAGAAAAAACGACAAAAGGGTTCAAAAAATGACAAAAAGGGCCAAAAAATCTATAAATAGAAGCTCCCAACTCATTATCACCATTGCAAATTGAGAATTGACAAAAAAGACAAAAAGACCCATTTTCTAAAAGAGTTGATTCTGGGATCTTAAGAGGATGAAACAAACTTCTGCTTGGACCAAGTAAGTACAAATCAACCCCTCTTGCATTTCAATACCTTCTTTTTTCATTTATTTTATTTTGGGGGGGGGGCGCACACTCCTAAAAGGGGAAAGAGATATGTGTACGTGGGTTGTCCAAGGACAACCCGCATATGCCCACGGGCAGAAAATAATATGCCCACATGCATATGCAACTGTGTCCAATACACCCCCACGTACACCCTCAAGAACATTAAGGCGAGTTTCAAATCATCAAATGCTTTGTTAGCGGTGTCATTCCACACAAAATTATGACTCTTCTTAAGAATTCAAGTGAAACCTTTCGTCAGTTCGACATAGTTAGGAATAAATCATTGTAGTAAGTTTGTCTTCCCTTGCAAACTTTGGATTTGGCATAAAGTAGAATGAGGAGGAAAATTGATGATGGCTTCAACCTTCAACGGATCCACTCTATCCCATGCGTGGAAACAATAAAGCCTATAAGTAGTCCACACTATACACAAAAAAAAGTATTATGTGGATTCAATCGTATACGGTAATGCCGACACCGTAGGAAAATAGCTCTTAACTGTGTGAGATGATCTTGACGACACATGGAATGCGCCAATAAATCATCAAGATATGGTTGTACAATATGCTTGATATCGTGAAAGGCATAAGGCATAAAGTCACACCAAGATTCTTGAGGCTGAAAGGGAGTTTACGGTATGCGAAGGTACCCCAAGGACAAATAAAGGTGGTTTTACATTGATCTGCGGGTAAAATATTTATCTGATTATAGCCAGAAAATTTGTCCATCAAAGAGAATATTTCTCTTCTGGCACAGTCATAGACGATCTAGTCGATGAAAGGGGTTGGATAATTATCTTTAGGGAAATCCTTATCAATATCCCTACAATCAACACACACACAGGTCATTCCATGTTTCTTCGTGACTGGAACAATATTGGACACCCAATCAGTCAATGCTACAAAGAAAACAAAACCAACTTTAAGAAGTTTCTCAACTTCAATTTTGATCGCAACGTATTTTCATGGATGAACTGGGAGAAGTCATTGTCAAATGGGATTAGCGTCAGGGTATGTCTTAATTTCATGTACAATGATATCTAGGTCAATTCCAAGAATTTATTCGTAACTTTAAGGAAATACATCACATATTTCTTGGAAAAGGGCCTTGTAAGTTTGAATCTCATTAGGAGAACATGAGGCACCTATGTGAACGTTTTTCACAATTCCAGGATTAATCAAAATATCTAGAGGGATAGTGGGTGAAATATTTCCCAATTTTTCGTCATACAAAACATCATGTGTTGGTTTGGAAACTGGAGGAAAATTAATAACTACGGATTTGAAATCCGTTGGTAACTCTCGATAGTCTCAATTTCAAGGAAGAGGATAGAATGATGATATCCATGTACCCATGGTGTGTCTTCCACAGACATAACTTCCATGATTGTTTCATCAGTGTGAAATATCATGTGAAATGGATCAGGAGACGTATCAAAGGGAGAGTGAGAAGAAGGATATTTCTATTGAATAGCATGATAAGCCAATTCAACCAGACTTAGTGGGATTTGGTCGCCATAATGATGACATTCTTCCAAGCTAGGTACTATCCAAGGGTCATAGGACTCAGGGATTTCCCCAACACTGGTTGAAATCATGTTAATAGAAGGGATAAGAGGAGGAGGAACATCGGGTGGTGGAATGGGGAAAGTGCCCATTAACGATGAATTTTTCAAAATATCCACACCGACATTCTCGTAACCAGAGGTTGTTTTTTCTATGAATGGAAAATTACTAGTGCATGAATCAGAACTAAAAAAGGCAAGTTGATCTACTGTAACAACTTTACCTTGGTGAGGGAAACATATCACATGGAAAAGAGTAGAAACAACTAATCGCATAGTATCAATCCAACTATGGCCAAGTAAGAGGTTGTAATCGATAGGTGCATCGAACACTTCAACCTCAACAATAACCAATTTTCCTTCTAACGCAATAGATAATGCAGGAAGAACACAATATGGTTTATACCCTGTACCATTAAAATATTTTAACGTGTTATGTGACTCGGTAAGGGAAGGAGATCCAATGGATTTCCAACAGGTGATAGACATTACGCAAGTCGAAGCCCCTTCATCAACAATTGTTCGACAAATATTCTTTGTTTCCACAATTACTTATATTTGAAAAGCCAATTGATGAGGGAGTCTTGGGATGTGATCCTCCAAGTCAAAGATTATGAAATATGTATCAGTAGGATCGATTCCACCGATATCCTTTAACAGTGCCTTCCCTCGAGTAGGACAACTTTGAAGGACTTTGATATTCGACATCGTAGACGGTGCCTGTGCAAGATCTTCTACAATACTGTAGTTTTGAGTTGGACGTGCATGTGGGTTAAATGATGAATTATGAACGATGCCCTTAGGAGGCAGACGGATGACTATATCAGGATTAGGTCGTTCAAGATGAAGAGGAACATTTGGAGGTAGATTCGATGGAGGAGGTTGATCGTCAACCTTCTCTTTAGAAGGAGAATAATATTTTGTTCGAGTAGCGACTACAATGCCATCTTTCTTGGTAGTAGTACACATGCATAAGCACATGAGAACTGGTAGAGGGAGAAGGTTGGTAATGAATAACCAGTTGGTCCTGCTATTGAGAAGGAAAAGGTTGTGACAAAACGACAGGCATAGGGGGATTCCCCATTCCTTAGAGGAATCGAGTAACTTTTGCATGTCTCATATAGTCTTTCGTGTAATGGTCCTCGCCACAAATAAGGCAAGGATAATGACGTTTTCTCTTTTCTTTATCATTAGTAGGTTGAGTTTTTGGTTTATCTGGTTGTTGACTATAAGTTTCATCCTCTTTAATCTTACCCTTCCCTTTCTTCTTATTTTGATATTTACAGGTAGCTCTAGACTGGATTGTATTCACCTTAGAGGTTTTATCGAGAGAATAAATAGGAGGAGTAGCATTTTGTACACTGGTAGTAGTAGGTTTGGGATTGGAATGATTGACTTGTTTTGTTTGACTCTCTGTATGAAAAGTTCCAATCACACCATCAACAACATGATACGCTACCAGAAGTGTTGTGGTTGGATTTGTAGATGTGCGAGGAGCATTAGGGATTAAGTCATACAATGTGCTCATTTGATAATAAATGAGATCCAAGTATTAGGCACGACTGATCACATGTTCTTCAGTGATGACATCTCCCATGGAAACATCATGAGGTATAGGACCGATGAGTGACTTTGTGAACCACTAAGCCAATAATTGATCAGGAAGAGGAACTTTTATTAATCGTTGTCTCCTCCTCCACTCATGGATATGATCTGAGATGTGGGTAGAAGAGGATAGTTTAAATGAAATTAAAATTTTTGTTCCTATCTCATACAGTATATGCAATTGGTAATGTGTCAATAAAGTCATGGCTAAGGTATTGAAATCATTGAAGAAACCTCTCGGCAATTCGATGTACCATTTGGCAGTCGAACCCATAAGAGTGCATTGGAAAAGACGTAGTCGTATGGAGTCATCCATCAAGGAGTTGGATGAACACCAAAGATGAAAAGTCATGAAATTATTGTTTGTATATTCTCTTGATTGACCGTCAAAATTTGGAATGTCCAACGGTAATTTAGCAGGTATAACTGGCCAAAAAGGAGAATGTAAGATAGGATCATTCAAAATTCTAGACAAATCTAGTAAAACCAAAGTAGCTAGAAATGGAAATTGTCTGTTAACTTGAGAAAACTGATAACTTTGGGGAGGTAATCCCGTAGGTATACCAGTAGGACCATAAGACATTTACAAATAGTTAGAGGATCCAGTAAAATTCGGTTGAGGAGGATTTTGAGTTAAGTAGCCAACACTAGTATGTTGATTTGGCATGCCGCCTTGAAAAGGAGAATTAGATTGGAAATCTTGACCCCGTGTAGGATTGACAGTGTCTGGAAAAGGTTTCCTGGGATAAGAGGGTTCAAAAAAAATTGTTTGACTAGTTTTCTAGCGAGGAAGTTGTTGATTTCCTTGAAAAGGAAAATTCCAAGGTTGGGTTTGTAATCCAGGCATAAATTGCCTATAAAATAGATTGTGTCCCCCAACTTGGGGTTTTTCCCCAACTTGAGGTTGACCCCCAACTTGGGGTTGACCCCCATATGAGTATCCTCAAACAGGAAGTTGAAAACCAGAAGTAACAGGATGACTTGTGCCTCCAAGCAAATTGGAGCTACTTGGTCCAAGAAGATTAGATCTTCCAAGTGGTGGATGAAGACTAGGCCCTCTGGATACACCCTGGGTAGGATTAGGAGTAAAACCACTAAGAGAATTATACCCAAGTGGAACAAAAAGACTAGGTCCTCTAGATGGACCCTATGTAGGGTTAGTAATAGAACTATTAATAGAATTATACCTAGGTGGAAGTGATGGATTTGGTTTAGATGGAAGTGGTGTTCCAATAATATCTTGGATTGTTACTGAACTTTCGATAGAAAAAAGGTTCAACTTGTTGGACTGTGGTAGAGCTAGTGAACTAGCTAGGAATAATTGTATGTGTACAAACCAACAGTGGGTCTAAAACCGTAGAAATATTACTTGTCGTTCTAGTAAAATCACTTGGAGGTACTATATAAGCAGTAGAAGTAAAAAGTATGTGTTTTGATGTAGGTTGGTTTGGACGCATACCTAGTTTATCAAAATTATCGCATCCCAAGGGAGTTATCCACAAAGAAAAAACTGGGATAGAACTGAGATTAAAAATTCCAGAAGTTTGAACATGGGTTCTAAATGATTCACTAGGAAATGGTGGTTCATCGATGCCAGACTCTACAAAAGGTCCCGAAGGTATTCTAGGATAGTCTTCAAAAAAAAGTCTCCGGAAGAGTTTATTCTGAGAAAAACAGGGTCTTGGGTAGTAGTCAATAACGGGTTCGCAGGGAGTGATGGTTCAACCAATGGAGTATAACTCTCAATCTCAAAGGATGCGTCGTTATTGACTGCTCCTTCAGGAAAAGGAACCTCTAGTGAATTAGGAAGCAAGGGGGCGTATTCTTCTGGTTCGTATGGAGGAAATCCTTGCATCCTATGGGAACGATGAGGGCCGATGTTGGACACACCCAATAAATAATAAAAAAGATATATGGCCAACTAGAGAAGACAAACAACACTCACTAATAAAATCTAGATATCAATCATACAAACAAACCTTCTTATTTCTAAATCACTAGATGGTGATGAAATCCAATGTCGTGAGATCAAGACAAGAAGGGGATGGGATAAAGCGGGTGGAAAATTTTCATTGAAGACCTTCTTAATGGACTTACACTCTGGTGCAAGCTCCCACACATAATCATGGGTATACCCTCCAAGAAGTTCAAGCGAGTTTAGCCAACATCGATTCTCGGTACCATGAATACTTTCCCCTCCACAGTCACCTCCTGTAAAGACCCTAAATATGTAGGCTACTAAGGTTACCAATTATGACAATGATGCCTGGGGAAGCAATCGATAGTCTAATATACGTGTAAGGGAAGGGTATCTAAGCCCAAAATATCTCGATAAGGCCCACATAGGGTTTTCTTCTCAATTGACCCCCAATAATAAATGCATTCACTACACTAGAACCAACAAAGTAGGGTTAGTCACTCCGATGGCCTTAATGCGACCTCATGATTGACCCTTGTGTTAGAAGGGTTTCCTAGGACAAAATGTAGAAAGTGGATTTAACTCTCACTATTCACAAGATGTTATTGTTTGTTTTGATGCTTTGGAGAGTATTCCTCACAACCTATTCAAAAGCTATATTCCCTAGCTAATGTTGGTGTACAAGAGTTCTAGAAAATAAAAGTTACTAGATAAATTTTAAAATTACTCTTAATTTTAATGGTTGTTGTTTTAATAAAAAGGGAAGCGGAGATGAAATTGATGATGTGTTTGACCTTGACTCAAAAATATGCAAGTAAAGAGTATATTCAATTCTTTTTGTTCGATGAACTCTAATTACATAAGAGAGAAGGTTTTCTTTTTGCCAAAATACAACAACTTGAAAGATAACAATTCCTTTAAACTTTGAACAATCTTGATATCAAACAATCAAAGCAATATAATTTTCCAATTCTCTTTTAAAGAAAAGATTGAATTTCAAAAAATTTATTGTAAACACTATGAATAGAAAGATAATTTTAAATTATTTTTCTTCTCTATAAAATAAGAGATCTGAATCAAGGAAAAAGAAAAAGATTTTCAAGAAAAATGAATGCACTCACAATGCAATTCTCCAAATGTAACTCACAATACAACCAAAAGTGCAAAACAAAGAAAAATTATTTGTTTAATTAATGAAATCAAAATTCATTTTCTAATCAACAACAATCAAAAACTCAGAAAATATCATTAATAACTTGACTGACAAGTACTCAAGGATGAAACCCACATATTATACCCTTGCGGCAACAAGTAAAAGATAGAACTTTGAAGCCTATGAGAAAATACATCCATAACTTGAAAAATGATCAAGATCAACTAAAAATTGCAAACCAAATTGTGAACAATCATGCAACAGAGCCAAAAATTCACCCCAAGCAATGATAAAAAAATATGGGTAAAGAGAAAGATTGCCACTCAAAATTTTCTTCAAAAATCGTTGTAGGTCATAGTATGACACAGTGTGACATTTAGGTATCATCGTAGGTAGAAGAAGGACATAGTGCGATGATGTCGCAATTCTTCTCATAGTAGGGTGAAACGAAGATTGAAACTTGAGAAAAAATAAATATATGATGGGATTTTTCAATGAACTTTCAAGATATGAGAGTCAACTTGGATCACCCAGTGACTCAGAGAAAGAAAAATCAACAAAATCAGGCAAGCCAAAAGCAAAACGAAGAAAATACCAAAAGATGGCGTTCCCCAGTATGGTCACCAATTTTGTTACTGGACAAATCGGTAAGTACTGACACAAACTAATATCCCTAACTTGAAAAAGAAATCATAACAAAACATGACACAATACAAACTTCTCCTTAGATTTCCATTGTAATGTATACTAGTTCAATGAGGGATAAATGACATATCATTTAAACGTTGTTTGATCCTTTCTAGTGTTGTTCTTGCTCCATATCAAGGTTTGCGGGATGTTGAACCTATTGAGAAACACAAACCAAAAAAGAGAGAGAAACGATATATATATTCCAATGAAACCTATCCATAAGATCAAGGAGTTATGCAATAAAAATGGAGACACTTTTATAGGAAAGAAATGTATTACTGTATTATATTGATGAAAGTGAAGATTACAATCTATTACTTGATGTTGCAAGGTCCCTTCTGATGGCCCTTTGCCTCAACACATACACCTTTTCTCAAATCCTTTTGATGAAGATTATACACATCCTAACTTGGAAAGCTAAATAAAAGCTATCACAAGCACAATCTTCAACAGAATTCTTCATACATAAGTCGGCCTAAATTTTCCCATGAGATATCATCCTTATATAGAGTGGAAAGGGATGGATGAAGGGATTAGGATGATCCCCCTAAATCATAGAAGCGAGTGAGATCCAAACTGATCGGAGGCCACCTCATCCTTTCGAAGATTCCATTCTAGAACCTTCGACAAATTCTTATTTTTTCTTTGTTTGAGAATTGTTGCACCCTCAACATGAGAAAATTCCAATGATGTCATAGGCCACTTTGGTGAAACATGCGATGATTTTGGATCATCACACCCTTAACACTGGCAAGGTGTGATGATCTTCAAAGATAGGGTTTTTCAATAAGGAAAATATGATTCCACCTTGTTATCATTGAAACATCGTCTACGACATTGCACACAATGGTTGAAGAAACACATCAATGTCAGCAGCAATTAGTCCACCTACAACACTAAATTCCATCAAAAGGAAAAAAAACTATACAATTGGGTCAAAAATCAATCTGCGCAAATTCACCAAAGGAAGTGCACGCATAGTGTGCAGCATGCGCGGGCCAACACAACCCTCAATGCGCACTATGTGCAAAATGCATCATTGTCTACAAGAAAAGCCATGCACTTCTATGAATGATGCATTTATGGATCTTGTCGGATCCTCAACCACTCCTAGGCCGACCCCCAACACGATTTGATGCTCATATCTAAGCGAAATCTAGCTTGGAGGTTGGTTAAGGGCTAGAGGGTGCCCTAAAAAGCCCCTTGTTCACACTATGAACCAATTACATTTTTCCATGGATGGATGCTATAAATAGTATCCATGGGTTTGCTAAGAAACCAAGATATTCAAAGTATTGTTATGCTGCAAGAATTCTTCTTTGAGAATCCTCTTTTCTCTTTGAAGCCTTCAAGCACCATTTCAATAGGCCATTCCACTCACCTCTTGAGGGAATAAGAATTGTTTTTCTTCACCATTTTTCATTTCTTCCATTGTATGAAGATAAGAGATCTCAATTAGGGAACTCAAGAGCCCTCCCAAGGGGGAAGAGGGGACTCATAAGTCCCTTCCTTTCTCTACAGTGTTTTTCCTACTAACTTATTGATCCATTGGTAGCATATGTTGGTCATTGTTATAACTGAATAAAGTGGCTCCAGTATCTCCTCCTTAGGAATATTTAGTAATCCAAAAATTTCAAACGTGATTCTGATAGCATCAACAAATTTGCATTTTAGGTTTTAACAGTCGAGGTCATCAGATCCTTAATGGCCCCCTCTGAGGGAGGGGATTATCCCCTGGGAACCCCATCCTTAGATCTGTAGGCCTTCTAGGCCCTCATTTCCTCTTATGCCAAAGCTTCCAAGCCCCCCCCCCTCACGATTTGTCAAAAAAGAAGTTGAAATCCCTAAGGTGGTCGTTTTCTCTCCCTCAGCATGACCCCTGGCTCTAATACTAGCAGACAGAGGATCGATCGATCAATTTACTGGATTGTGGTTATCCCCAAAAGCCATCCACCTCTAGTTGGAAGCGAAATGGTGCAAACTGATCCAGGGACAAATGTCGACAACCTTTTGTGGTAAGGGGTTCTTTGCCTTTCTGTTTAAAAAAAAATAAGATAGAGGTCTGATTTTTCGAAGTGGACCTTACTTCATGGGGGGTAGAGTGATGTATTTAAATAAATGGACTCCTAAATTTAGCCCAGAAAATGATATACCCTCAGCAGTCCCAGTCTGGATAAGACTTCCCTTCCTTCCCCTCCACTACTGGAACGATGAAACCACAAGAAACATAGGAAACACCCTCAGAAAGTACATTGATCATGTTGAAACATGAGAGGGCCTATAGGCTTGAGCCAGACTATGTGTAGAATTAGATCTGGAAAAAGGTCTCCTTGAAGAAATACAACTGAATCTAGACAGCTGGTCATACATACAACAAGTGGACTACGAGAAAATCCCCTTCAAATGAAAAACCTGTCACGAATATGGCCATTTTTCCAAATCACGTCCTCGATCCAAAGACATGCAGGACCAATATAAAAAACAAGATCATTGGCAGCAACCAAAGGGGAAAAAAACAAATGTCAAAACTCATCCCATCCCGACTCAAAGCCAACAAGAAAAACCTTGAGATCCAAAAGAAACTAGACCAGGATCTCCACAAAAAGGAGAATCAAGTCACAATAGATACGTCAAACTCAACTTAGAAGGAAATGTAGAGGAAATCAGGGAATCCCAGGAAGAAAACAACAGAAAGGGACAAGAAGAGGCAGGACAAGGTAACAGTAAAGGAAAATTAAAAGAAAAAGAAAAATAAGTCTTGGACTTGAGTGGGGACTCCTCAAAATATATCCCCAATCAAACCCTGGAAAACCCATAAATGTCAGAAGAAGAAAGAAAGGACACCTCAGAAAGTGATTCTGATCCAGAGCTAACTCAACTGTCAAACACCAAGAAACCTGGAATAAAATATCAAAGAAACAAAAGAGAATCGACGATAGACAGAGAAAAAGAACTAGGCATTCAAAAAACAATCAAGGAGGCTCTAAATAAAGATGGAAAATATGCGAAAAATAAGGCATCCCAACATAAGGGAGCAACATCACAACCCTCAAAAGGGGGGGCACCAAATAACACTGATAAACAATGAAAGTCATCTCCTAGAATTGTAGAGGACTGGGAAACAAGGTCAAGAAAGAAGAAGTTAGAAATTTGATTTAAATTGAAAAACCCTCAATCCTCATGCTCCGAGAGATGAAAATGAGGGAGGAGGAAACCCTTAAAGACTTGCAAAAAATTTGGAACACAAGTGAAGGGAGAGAAGTAAGTTCAAGAGGGGCCTCAGGAAGAATAGGTACTTTCTAGAAGACTGAGGAATTTGAATTAAAGGATCAGGTGAAAACCCAGTTCTGGATAATGGTCAACCTCCTCAAAAAAGACTCAGGTATGCATTACTCCATAATAAATGTTTATATGCCAAATAAATATATTGAAAAAACTGAATGTTGGCAAACCCTTTTGGACCTGGCCTCAGAAAATCCCCCCCGGGAACCTTATTAGTACCGAAGACTTCAATACAACCAGAGGATCAAAGGAAAATCAAGGTGGCTCCGTGGTGAGGGATCAATTCCGGGAAAGGTTCTATGACCTTATTTCGGATCTGGATCTTTTTTATGTTCCTTCGAACAAGGGAATGTACACTTGTAATAATAGAAGAGATAGCCCAGGGAACATAGAGGAAAGGTTAGACAGATTCCTTATCATCAACTCTCTCTTGGAACTTCTAGATAAGTCGTGCTCTTTGAACCTCCCTTGGGCAGGTTCTGATCACCAGCCCATAAGTCTGGTCTTCGAAGATCAAACAAATGGAGCCCCATTCCTTTCAAATTCAACCCACTTTGGTTGGATTGCCTCGAGCTCATCCAATCCATTTCCCAAATATGGAATAAGTGGATCACAAGCTCAGCCAATTAAATATGGGAGCAGAAGATAAAATTGGTAAATGATTTCCTTAAGATATGGGAAAAAAAATATTCACAAAGAAAATCCAAAGACAAAAACATGCAGCTGGAAAATTTGCAGGAGGAAATGGAAACTACTGAGATCCAACAAAATCACATCATTAAAGAACAAAAAAATCCACAAAGAGTATCTACAAGCACTATTAGAAGAGGAAATCACATGGCGCTTAAAGTCCAGAAGCCTTTGGTTGAAAGAGGGAGACTAAAATACCTCCTTCTTCCACAACCAAGCAAAATTCAAGAATTGGACAAATCAAATCTAAGAAATCAAAACCCCTGATGGAGAAATTCTTAAGGACTTCAATAAAATCAAGCAACATGCTTCCATGCACTTTCAAAATTTATACACCACGTCCATCAGGGCTAAGAATCAAATAATTTAATCCTTTCTCCAACACATACCCAGTAAGATCAAAGAGGAGGACAATGCTCACCTAGACAGTCCCATTAAAGAAGAGAAAATTCTAAAATCTTTGAAACAATTCCAAGAAGACAAAGATCTGGGTCCAAACGGCTTCACCCTACACTTCTATAAAAAATGTTGGCACATCATCAAAAAATACTTCATAAGGATGATATGATTTGCGCACAAGGCAAAAGAGCTGGGAGGCGATACCAAATCTTCCTTCCTAGCTCTCCTCCCAAAAACTTTAGGAGCCTCAGACCCATCTCCCTCTGTAATATTTCCTACAAAATTTTCTCCAAAGTAATTGCAAACAGGCTAAATCTCATTCTCAGATCATTAATCCTACCGAATCAAGGAGGATTTGTAGCGGGCCGCCAGGTTTGGGATAACTTCATTTTGGTTCAGGAGGCAATACACACCAGCAGCTCTCGAGGAGACTCAACCATGGCTATAAAAATAGATATGGAAAACGCTTTCGACAGAGTGGAACATAATTTCCTCTTTAGAGTTCTAGAAAAATTTGGATTCAGTTAAAACTTCATTGCCTAGACAAAATCCTGCATTACCTCCCCCTAGATAATGCCCCTCCTAAATGTAAGACCTGGTCCCTTCTTCAAGGCATCCAGGGGATTAAGACATGGATGACCCCTCTCCCCCCTACTCTTTGTGATCATGGCAGAATCCATAAACCGAAATCTAGAATGGGAAAGCATAAATTTCACTATTCCAGGAATCAAAATTGTCCAAGGAGACAAAAGATTAAATCACTCTCAATTTGCAGATGATACAATCCTCTTGAGTGGGGCCTTAAAAAATTTGGCCAAAATAATCCTTCAAGTTCTTGATACCTTCCTTCTAGTCTTGAGAGGGCTCCTGAACAAAGAAAAATTCCAAATCTACACCTGGAATGTTTCTGCAATCATCATAGAGAGAATTGCTCAAATCATGGGGCTTGCCATTACCCAAGACTGGAAATCCTTCAAGTACCTAGGTCTCCCTCTTTGCACTAAAGCGCTCCCAGGCGAATTTTGGCACCTATCTCTTCAAAAGGTTAAATAAAAAATGGAAACATGGGGATCAAGGTGGCTCAATCCAACAGGAAGGGTGGTCCTGATCAAATTTGTTCTCTCGGCCCTCCCAATTTATCAATTCTCTACCCTACTAGCCCCAGAGGGAATCTTAAAAGAATGGGTCCATCTCATTCGTAAATTTTTATGGCAAGGAGGAAAATCCAACCATAATAAATTCCACTTGGTAAATTGGGACACAGTCACCCTGCCCAAAAAAAGTGGAGGCCTTAAAATCAGAGACCCCGAAATCACCAACTTAGCAATGGGTGCTAAACTCCTCTAGAGGATAGTCACAGGAGAAAATGATTGGTGGAAAATGGCTCTCATCAAAAAATACAGACTCGACAAAAGAAAAAGAAGCATGGATAAACCCCAAACCCCGCAAACAGGTTCCCAAATCTAGAAATTAATAAGGGATGCCACCCCCTCTTTCAAAGAACATATTTCTTGGATCCCGGGAAATGGAAAAACAATCAGAATTTGGCAAGACCAAATTTTTGGGGTGGATATCAATCCTTGGGAAGTAGAGATTATGGACCTAAAAAGTTGGATGTTGGGTACAAGCAAACACACCCTCTATGATATCTCAGTTCAAAACAAGAATGGAATATAGAAGGATCGGGACTTGGGGAAAGTGCATAAGCACTTGACCAATTAGGCACACCGTCTAACTTCTCTCCTTAAAGGGGCATCCACCATCCTTAAAACCACTATAGACAGTCGAGAATGGGGGAAAAAAGGATACTCTGTAAATGAAGGATATAGCATGTTCCTCTCCATCATGAGAGAACATCAAAACTCAACAAAATGGAAAAATGTCTCGAGTCATGACTCCCTCCCGAGAGTCAATTTCTTCATCTGGACCCTAGTGCATGAGAAAATCCTAACAGGGGAAAACCTTATGAAAAGAGGCTTCCATGACCCCTTCAACTGCCCTCTTTGCCAAAATAGTCGAGACAATATACATCATTTATTATGGAATTGTCCCTTCTCGCAAATTATTTGGAAAATATCTTACGGGGATCTCTCCAGAAAGATAAGATTGCCCTCAACTCCAAATCTCATATTGGGAAACTAGGACAAGTACTACCAAGGAACCTTTAAGGACAAGCCTGTTATGAAGAAAATATGGAGGGCGTTGCCAAAGTTAGTTTGTTGGCATATTTGGTTAACTAGAAATAAATAAAAAAATCCAGGGGATTGTCTCTCCTCCTCAAACAGTAACTGCTAAAGCCAAGCTACTCCTCTCAGAAAGTATGAACTCAAAACCTTTAAAGGTGGAAGATCTAATCAATTAGAATGACC
>ML839971.1:0-28147 GCA_009831015.1 Picea engelmannii | reverse complement strand
CAGAATTGATTTTCCAGAAATTTTACATCTCTGCTGAGAATTAGTTTCTTGGAGATTGGATTGTAAAGCCTGTAAGCTTTAGATGTTTCACTATATCCAGTGAAAATACATTTCTCACTTTTGTCATCAAGTTTCTTCCTTAACTCTGAAGGTATGTGAGTGTATGCTATGCATTCGAATGTACTTAGATGCGCAACATTGAGCTTTGTCCCACTCCATGCTTCTTGAGGGACATTCATCTTTAGACTTGTGGTTGGATATCTATTTAGAAGATAAACTGAGCATGCTACTGCTTCAGCCCAAAAAATATTTGACAAACTTTTCTCTTTAAGAAGTGTTCTTGCCATATTCATTATTGTCTGATTTTTCCTTTCAGCGACTCCATTCTGTTGTCGAGTATACATGGTTGTTGTTTGCATGATAATGCCATGTGATTTGCATAAATTTGCAAATTCTCTGGAGTAGTATTCTCCTCCTTCATCTGACCTGAGTGCTTTGATATATTTGCCACTCTGTTTTTCAGCTTCTGCCTTGAATTCTTTGAATTTTGCAAAAGTTTCAGAGTTGTGTCTGAGAAAATAGATCCATATTTTTCTGCTGAAATCATCAATAAACGTTAGAAAATAAAAGCTGCCACCTATTGACTTTGTTTTCATTGGTCCACATAGTTCAGTGTGAACAAGTTCAAGATGTTGTTTGGCTTGATTGGAAGACTGTGGAAAACTAGTTCTCTTATGTTTTCCAAGTATGCAAGACTCACATGGGGGGATTTTCTCTTTAAAGATGGGAAGACCTTTGACCATGAAGTGCTTCTGAAGAAGACTTAGACTCTGAAATGGTAGATGTCCAAATCTTGTATGCCAAACCATTGTTTCATTCAGGGTAGATGCACTCTGTACATATGGTTGAATCAGATTTGCAGTTCTGAGTGTAAGGGGAAACATCCTATTTAGAGTCATATGGATTTCAGAAATCAATTTTCTGCTGGGGTTTTTGTCATATATTTTGCAAGATGCTCCCTCAAAAAGTACCTTATAGCCATGTTCAATGAGTTGTCCTACACTTAGAAAATTATGGTTTAGATCTAGAACATGATAGACATTGTTTATGTCTTTCTTTACATTATGTTTAGTAAGAATATGAACAGTTCCTTTTCCTTGAACTTTGACTAAGTAATCATTTCCAAGTGTAATATCATATGAGATTGAAGAATCAATGCATGAAAGTAAATCTTTGTTACCTTTCATGTGATTGCTGCATCCACTATCCAGCAACCAGAGATCTTTAGGTTGTTCATCAGTCTTGTGGCATTAGAGAAACATACCTCCTAACGTTTCTCTCATGTGATTTGACACATGTGCTTTGCCTGAGAGTTGATATGCTTGCTTCTTCCTGCATTTAGATTCATAGTGCCCATACTTCTTGCAGTAATAGCATTGTATTCTTGATTTCTCATTTGATCTTCTCCCTCTGCCTCTTTGAGGATGAAAAATCTGATTCTGATTTTATTGTCTGTGTGCTTGGAAGTGTAGATTTGGTTGTTGTTGTCTGTGTCCTCCACTAGAATGAGGACTTTTATGACTGCTCCCTCTTCCTTGGTGATCTCTGCCTCACCCTCTACCTCTCCCTCTGCTAAAGGAGAATTGCATTTTGAAAGCATTGGCGATTGAATCATCTGTGAGATGCAGTTTGGTCTCATGTGTCACCAGAGAACCAATTAGTTCATCTGTTGAAAAACTTGACAGATCCTTGGATTCAAAGATTGCTGCTACAACCATTTCAAATTTCTTTGGTAAACTTCTAAGGATTTTCTCAACAATGCATTGATCAGTGATGGTTTCACCAGTCAATCTGATCTAGTTCACGATGCCCATGACTCTGGTCATGAACTGATCCACATTTTCGGACTCTGTCATCCTTAGAGTCTCGAATTGCGTTCTCAAGGTCTACAGTTTAATTGTTTTGACCCTGTCATTTCCTTGGTAGAAAGATTTAAGGATGTCCCAGGCCTGTTTTGAAGTACCAGCACCTGTGATTTTTGAGAAAATCGAGTCATCCACAGAATTTTGAATCCAAAATTTAGCTTTATTTTCTCTATTTCTCTGTGTTGCCTGAGCAATTTTCTGTTGATTAGTCATGGCAGATAGGTCTACTGGATCTGGTTCCACATATCCATGATCCACTAGATCCCAACACTCTTGTGCATGCAAGAAGGATCTCATCCGAAGAGACCAGAATTCATAGTTCTTTCCAAGAAGAATCGGACCCTGAGTTGGTCTTAAATTGCTAGACATTTCCATGTTTTTTTTTTTTTTTAATTGAACAAAACAAAAAGAAAAATTTGTATTTACCTGTCTCGCGCGCGTAAAACCAGGTATGTTGCTTTCTTGCAGTGATTTCGGAACTTCGTTAGACAAGACCTTTGAAATCTCCAACTTCTGATTGCCGAAACATCGAAGAGAGTTTATCGGCCTTGAATTGGCCCTTAGTCTCCGATCAATGTGACCACACGCCTAAAGGTTAAAGCGCTACGAGATTTTCCGGTTCTTTGTCTCTCAAATCGCCGAAATGCGAAATATGCTGGAAAGGCCCTTCTCGAAATCCTTTTCGGGATTTCGTGAATCGGGACTTCGTGATGTGAAGTGGCCCGATCCTCTGTTTGGGAGATCCCCGATATGCCGAGTTCCGATATCCTCCTTTCGTGCTTTCAGGACTTCAAATGCTGAAATGCCGAAATTTGCCTTTGGACAATTCAACGGTCTAGATCTTCCTATGATCTGACAGCCTAGATCTTATCGGGATTTCACGAATTGGGATCTCGCGACTCATGATTCCTCGTCACGTTGCATTTCCAAAATGCGAAGTCCAAATTATCGATTTTGCCGAAATCGCTTTTTTAGAAAATTTCCCAAGATCCTGGACTAATGCCACGCATCCTTGAAAGATGGACGATCCAGATGATTTCGGGATTTCATGACTTCACAAGTCAAAATTTCTCTTGTGCGCTCTAGAGGACTAAACCTCGTGCACTTTCTCACTGATCCAACGGTTGTCGGTCCTCTGTAGAATATCTAATGACTGAAATTCTTTCACCTTTTCCGCTCTCTCCTCGTCCCTTCTGAACTGGATTTCTGCCTCAGATCTTTTCGGAGGACGGATCTTTCTGCTGCGTTGGCTATTCTTTGCTCCTCTGACGCGATCTTTGTTGTGTTTGAAGGAATTTTCTCCTACGGAAGAAAAATTTGTGAATCTTTCAAAGATTTGAAAGAATTTCACGAGTTCTTTGTTCTCTGCTCCAATCTTTGACAGATTTGAGCGATTTCTGAAATGCTTTAAACGCTTCTTCTTTCTGCAACTATCTTTCACGAATTTAAACAAATGATTTGAATTCTTCAAGAGATCCCGCTTCTTGCAGCTCTTCTTCGTGAATCTTTGATGATTCTTTGAAAGTTGAACAAAAATATTTACTATTTCTTCCTTCTCAGTCTCTGCTTCCTTCTTGTGTTTCTGCTCCTTGAAACTTTCGAGCGTAGTACGCTCTGCGACCTCGCGTGAGCTTCTTACGCTGATATTTTGAGCATATGACGGTCTGGTTCCTCGTGGAAGTTTCCTGCGAGGATCTTTCAAGAGTATGACAGATAGTATTCCAAGCCTTGTGAAAAGTCTGTGTCGAATGCTCTCAAGATCCATGTAAGCTCTGCGTTGTTTGAGGATCATGTTGCTCTCCAGCCTGTGTGAAGATGCTTACTGTTGAGGCTCTGATACCATGATAAATTGTGAAGCAAGAAATGCAGAGAGAAAGAATTGAACAGAAAACAATATATTAGAATATAAGAAGAGTAGTACAAAACGAGTACATGAAGAAGTTAATGAAGAAGTGAGTAATATGCAAAGGGAAATAGCTGAGTGAAATAGGCTCAAGCAAAACAAAAATAGAAAGTACAGCTGGCCAGGATAGCTAGCAGTGTACAGTCAGCCTGTTGAGGTTACATTATATTTAACAGAAAATCCCTCCCAACAATTTCAACATAAGAAGAATTGGATTCAAAACCTCCATAATTAATATCGAAGGAAAAATCAATAATTTGTCTTTTGTGCAAGCAGATAGATTAGAGATAGAAAGAATTTCAGCTAAGGTCTTAACTTCTATGTAAGTTGGATGATCTTACCACTCGATCCAAGTGAATAGGAAATACACAGTCATAAGCGAACGACTAACCCAGTAAGAAAATACCATTTCAACAGAGCGCATCAAAAATTGAAACAGGTGTAGCTACCTTGAAATCGAGCCCAACGATCAAGAATTTACACCATCGAAATTTTTGAAGGGTTAAAATTTCCCTAGCTTCAGATTCGATCACTGTGGAAAATTTCCCTCATTTTGAGCACACTACCTTGTGAGCAGATCTATACAACGGAAAAATAATGCGATCTTGTTACAATAAAAGTTAGCAACTAATTAAAATGAAAGAGTTCAATAGTTTGTGAAGAAACCAACTAAAAATATTTCATGCCTTCAAATAAATATGGAAGGTAATTATCCTTAGAAATTTCTATTCCAGTTTACAAGCCATCAAAAATTTGAGAAATTCGACAATAGGAATCTTTTACATTACAGATTTATTCCAATATCATTTTAATTGAATCACAAATAAAAATTTCATTCCACAACGCACAACCAATACCAGAAATCCATTACAATTCATCAACATATGAGTCCATATACAATTTTTTTAACAAATTACCAATGAAATTTTTTACACATGCATATCGTAACCGACAGATTGACTTGTTGATGTTCTTCGGCAGGTGGTAATCCTCCTAGATACCGCCTTCAAATCATTGAGACCTCACTGGCACCTCCCAGCCAATTCTAGGGGTACTCTTCTCCCCCCTAATCCCCCCGAGCCGCAAAGGGGCCACACACACAAACCACATAAAAGATAGCTCCCAGATCACCTCGCAAGGTTGAGCTACCACTCTCTATTCGAGTTGGGTATCTCAAATCCCACAAGAAAAATCAGTCAAGAAAAATCTGGCAGCATAACCTTACAATACTAGTCGTTCCCCCTTCGTCTTATCTGCCATTTATTTTATAGAGTTCTCTTAGTGACCATTTTCCAAAATGCACGTTAAATTCACTTTATTAAAAAAAAATTAGGAAAAACTCCCCCCCGTACACTTGTCACCCAATCCCTTAGTTGCACTAGAAATTCATTTAATTCATTTAATTAATTTTCCAATTTCCCTCACCCACCTAAAAGTGTTCCTAAAAATGATCCTTTATTCCCTCAATTTCCTTTAATGATTGACGTCTTTCCTATAACTTTTCTTGTTTCAATGGAAAATCATGTAGATAAGGGTGCTCGGAGAGGAGAGGAACCGACGACAATCCAACCAATGGTGTCCACTACTCCTCTAGGTTAAAAGCATAGTAATGATATTTGTACTAATAAAACGCTACTATGAATGATAACTAACCATGTCCTTTTAATTCTTTTTGTTATTATAGTGGATGTGCCCCCTGTAGTGCATCATCGTCCACATCTTGCTACTAAAAGTAGTAGAATGCTTGAGATGACCCATCACCTTCCAACAATATAACATGACCCAATAGTTGAAGGTCGGGATCGAGATGAACATGATGATGATACACTCATTAATATTATCAAAAGGAAGAAACAGAAAAAGAAGTGATTGTACGTATTTTCAAGAAAAAATTTATCAATATAAATTATTGATTGTACAATTTTTTGTTTTGTTAGTTGTGTGTGGACCTTATATGTTCTGCATGCATGTAAATTCTTTCTTTCATTTACCTTTAATTCTTGTTTTTCTACTTGTTAATCATGATTGGGTATGGGGAATTGAGAGTGATGTGAGGGTGGGAGGGACCGAATGAGCTTCCACCTTCACGTGGTTGGTCTTGTTTAGTAGAGAAAAAAATATTCTTGAAACCAAGACGAGTTCATTCATGAGGTATTCCCCTTTAGTATTTCTAGATAAATGTGCATCTTTAATTATTATTCATTCATATAACATTTAATTCTCTTTGTCAAATGAAATCTCATTGATGTTTAGCTATTATTCAGTCATTTAACCTATTATTGTATCTGACAAATGCATATATGAATGGATGTCACCTCCACAATCCACAACACATTTATGACAAGGTTTTTTCTTCCCATATTTTTCTAGTGTTGCCTTGGTTGTTTTTTATGTGTTTGCGAGCCTATGAAATTAAATCAAGGAAAGACTAAAAAACATGGGCATCACAAACTTCACCAAGCTGGTTACATGATATTGAAAGATCGAATGACAGATAGATAAATGGTGACAAGACAATGATGGATTCAATGAAATAGTGACATGTTTAATTATTATTCAGTCATATAACATTTAATTATCTTTGTCAAATGAAACCGCATTCATGTTTATTTATTATTCAGTCATTTAACCTATTATTTTATTTGACAAATGCAGGTTTGGAGGTTGGACACCTCTACCACAATCCACAACACGTTTCCGACAAGGTACAAATTATTTACTTCTCTTGCATCATTAGATAGTTACATTTTTAGTTACATTCTCAGGATCCTCATTACATCAACAAGTCTATTTCTGTCATGTTTGGTTTATTCACCATGCATTTGTTGGATGACACCTTTGTACAACATGAACCCATATATAAGATAGTAAACTCGTGTCTGACCTATTTTCTCCAAGTTATACCAATATCACTTAAAACTATCAATACACCAAATGAAGGTCGATCCACTTGCTCTACAATATTCAATATTTTCTCTAACGAGTAATTCTTAGCATAATGATGATTTTAATAGACCCAACAAACAATGGTCTTACCTCCATTTTTGTCCTTAGGTGCATCTAGTTTTCTAGTTTTATCCTTGCTATATTTCTTAGATGGATTTGTATTTCCTTTTCCTTTATTGTCGGCTTTTCCATGTTTCTTCTCTCCTTAACTTCCTTCATCTACTTCTAGACTTCTTCCTACATTCTTGAAGTAGAGCATCTTACCTACAACAATGATGGCCAAGTAAAGATTATGTATGTTCTAGTGTCAGAGTGCATTTTGAACCCAAGGTTGTATCCCCTTCATAAAATGAGACAACATATATTCATCAGCCACATCCTTGATTTCCAGCATAAGGCCCAAAAATGCCTTGATGCATTCATGGACCTTGCTTGTATGCTTAAGATCCATTAATTGGTTTCGTGCAACCCAAGTCTGATTCCCTAGTCAAAAATAAGCCTTCGAGGTCTATTTCATCTTTATGTCATTGGAACTATTAGTCACCAACGTGCTCCCTTGGAGGATAAGAATGTTCAAGAAACATGCACAAATTGCGAAGCAATCAACAATTTGACATTCCAAAGTATTTCCTTTAGAAAAGTTGTTCTTTAATACCAACTTTCATGACCATAGATATTTCCACCTAATTTTTCACTTAAGGTAGACCCGTGGCCCTCATTCTATGAACTTAACTATTAGGCAGTTACAACCAACTCCTTGAATGATATGAACTATATTGTCGAAGAACAATATTTTATATGCCTTGTTTGTTCACATAAATTACATAGATTGACTGGTGAGCATGGGAAACAAAGGAAATCATGTGTAATATCATGTAGCACAAACAACAACTTACTTAGATAAAATACGGTATGTCTAGTTAAGATAGATTGAACCCTAATTTAGTGATGACTATAGAAACAACTATCCCATATCAATATTATACAGGTAATGCACTCAGTAAGTATGTATCATCCCTAAGTAATAGTAATGATTGATGTTGAGATAATAGCATACACGAAATCATTGACAATTATATAATCTTAGATATGAGTGAGATAAAGCTTATAATGGTACTTTTTGATAAGATAGGGTAACACTTATGATATCTAATGTTAAGAACCAAATATCAATATAGAATAGAAAAACCTCAAAATAAGTACTCAACGTCTTGAAAAAGAGAGAAATTCAGATAATAAGTCTCTTCGAGGGGAAAACCTCCTTATACACCACATAAATGTCCAAATATCAAATGATTCCAAGCGAAAATGTCTCCTTGGTATATATAGGAGACTAGGAGGTACAATTACAACTAATGGACCCAAGTCGACATAAATAAAATAACATTACTAATGTAATATGCCCCAATTAAGGAGTAATATGTCAACATTTAGGGCTTAACATGCCCCTCCCCTTGAGACAAGTGTTTTCCGCAATGCTTGAGTAACTCTGGATGCTTCTGTATAAAAGACTCTTATTCCCAAGTGGAATCTTTAGCCGGTAGTTTCCTCCATTTAATGAGATACTCTGAAATGGATCTATTTCTCAGTTGGCAAATTCTTGTGCCAGTGATGTCTTCAAGCTCCAATATGATTTTTCCTTCCTCGTCAAGTTCTAGAAAAATAGTTCGAACTGGGATCTTGTCACCTATAACCTTATTTAAGCATGAAATATGGAAAACTGGGTGTACTCGTGAAGATGCAGGCAACTCCAATTTGTATGCCATAGTACCAATATTTTGCAACACCTTATAAGGGACATAGTACATTGGTGATAATTTATTATCCTTCTTGGCTTTCTTGAGGGACATTTGTTTGTATGGTTGTAGTCCTAAAAACACCCAATCCCCTACTTCAAAACTTCTTTCACTACGATGTTGATATGTTTGTTGTTTCATGCGATTATGTGCCATCGTTAGATTGTCCTTTAAGATTTGGTGAACTTGTTGTTGATGCTCCATGTGATCTTCCACTGCTTGAACCTTATATTTTTATTTTAGATAAGAAGTGATGGAAGGAGGTTGGTATCCATAGAGTTCCATAAATGGTGTCATTTTTGTTGCAGTGTGAAAGGAAGTGTTATATCACCATTCTGCCAAGGGTAACCATTTGAACCATTGTGTTTTTTTATCAGAGACAAAGCAACGAAGGTAGCCTTCCAGACATTTTTTCACTATCTTGGTTTGTCCATCAGATTGAGGATGATAGGATGAGCTATGAGCCAATTGAGTCCCAATCAAGAAAATAATTCTGTCCAAAAATGTCCAGTGAAGATGGGATCTCTGTCACTTACAATAATCTTTGGGCTTGCATGTAGCTTTTGAACTGTCTCCATGAATGAAGTGGCAACTATACTAGATTTGAAGGGATGAGAGAGTGCACAAAAATGTGCGTACTTGGTCAGTCTATCAACAATCACCATGATGACACCCTTTCCTTCAGACTTCAGAAACCCTATGATGAAATCCATGGAAACCTCCCCAACCTTGACTTGGGATGGATAATGGTTGTAAAAGACCTGGGATATTAATTGTTTTCACCTTATTTTTTTGGAGAACCAAACACTCTTCCACAAACCTTTGAATAGTTGTTTTAAGGCCATCCCAAAAAAATTCCTTCTTGACCCTATTGTATGTTTTCAAAAATCCCGAGTGTCCTCCTACCGGAGAGGTGTGTAATTCCAATAGTACCTTTTGTTTCAGTTATGATTTTTTACATAAATATAAGAGATCTTTGTACCATAGTGAATCATTTTTCCATGTAAATGTATCTGATGCACTAGAATCCTGTTGCAACCTTTGAATGAGATTACACACTTTTTCATCATTCTTCCATTCATCCCTTGCTTCTATTATCCAATTAGGTTGGATGATTGAGATAGCATAGAGAAAGGACTCAAAATATTCATCCTTTCTTGAGAGTGCATCTGCCACAACATTTTGCTTCCTTTTTTAATAGACGATTTCAAAATCATAACCCAATATCCTGGTCACCCATTTTTGTTGTTATTCTGATTATAGTCTTTGTTCCAAGAAGTATTTAAGACTATCATGATCTATTTTGACCTTGAACTTCCTACCTATTAGGTAAGGCCGCCATTTCTTCAATGCATGTAGTATTGTCGTCATTTCCTTCTCATAAATGGGTTTGTGTAAGTCCTTTCCCTTGAGTGGTTGAATTTCAAAATCCAAGGGCATTCCTTCTTACATTAGGAAAGCACCAATTCCATTTCCCAAGGCAGCACATTCCACAATAAATGTTTTTGTGAAGTCTGGAGTGGTCAAGACAGGAGCTTTTTACATCACCTCTATAATTTGTTCAAAAACTTTAGTTTCCTCTGGAGTCCATGAAAATGCAGCCTTCTTAGTTAGTGTCATTAAAGGTGTTTCTATTCTTCCATAGTGGCAAACAAACTTGCGGTAGTAACTTGTCAAACCCAAAAATCCTCTAAGATTCTTCAATGTTTTTGGAATTGGCCAGTCCATCATGGCCTTAATCTTGTAAGGGTCTACCTTGACACCTTCATGAGATACAATATGACCCAAATACTCTACCTTCTTCACCCCAAGGAACATTTGGATGGTTTGCAATATAGTTGTTTCTCCTTTAGTAGTTGTAGCACCATGTCAACATGTCGCACATGATCCTCCCATGACTTGTCATAGATTAGTATATCATCAAAAAATACTAACACAAATTTTCGAAGGGCTTGAAAATGGAATTCATCAACCCTTGGAATGTGGAAGGTGCATTTGTAAGGCCAAAAGGCATGACCAAAAATTCATAATTCCCTTCATGAGTTTAGAATGTTGTTTTTGGGATATGTTCTTCCTTCATTATAATATGATGATACCCTGAATGAAGATCCAACTTTTTGAAATAGATTTCTCCATGTAGTTCATCTAAAAATTCATCAATGGCAGGAATGGGAAACTTATCTTTAATAGTGATATTGTTGAGCTCTCTGTAATTTGGACACATACACCATGATATATGTTTCTTGAGTACCATTACCACTGGTGTAGAGTAAGAACTTTGGCTAGGTCTAATAATTCCAACCTCTAACATTCTGTCAAACATATGCTCAATTTCACTCTTCTGTGTATAAGGGTGTCTGTACATCCTGATGTTAGGAGGAAAAGTCCCAGGAATTAGGTGAATAGAATGATCATGATTTCGAGTGGGTGGAATACCTTTGGAAATATACTCAAATACTTTGGAATTTTTATCAATGATCCCTTGGAGATCTAGGGGAAAATATGTCTTAGATGTTTGAACATCTAGTGAGCATAGTTGTGAAATTACACATTGATGACATTTTTCAATAATTTTTTCATGCCATTAGAGCATATCACCTTACTGGGTTTCCCTATGATACCTCTTAACTCAATTTATTTTCCTTCCAATGAAAATTTCATGAAAAGTTCTTGAAAATTAAAAGCCATTGTTCCTAATGATTGTAACCATTGGATTCCTATGACGACATCAACACCACCCATGGGTATAGAAATCATTGGACTATTCATTACATATTCTCCCATAGTAAGATTGATCTTATTGCATTTTTCTGAGCAATTGATAGTTCCTCCATCTGCAATCATTACTTGAAACTCTGCCGCTGGATATACAAAGAAATTGAGAGCTTTGGCTAATTTATAGTAAATGAAATTATGAGTACTACCAGAATCAATTAAGACTATTACCTTTTGCTTTTTGATATATCCTTCGATCTTGAGGGTTTGAGGAGTGTTAATTCCATCCAATGCATTACACGATATCATGGGAGTCAACTCTTCAGAAGAAATCGCTTCTACATTTTCATCTTGAGATGGTTCTTGTTCTTGTTCTTTTTCTTCTTCCTCTTCACAATCTATGTAGAATAATTTCTTCTCACCACACTTATGTCCCTTACTGTACTTGCTGTCACAATTAAAGAATAAACCTTTTTCTTTTCTTTCCTACAATTGTTGAGGTGTCAACCTTGTAGGTTGAGGTGTTTTAGAAGAAGGAGCATTATTCTCTTGATATATGTTAGGAGTGGTCCTTCTAGTAGCCATAGCCATATTTTTACTTTCAACATTTCTTGTTGCCCTAAATGCATTATGAAATGATTTGGGTTCCCAAAGGTAAACCTCATGTTGAATGTTATCCCTTAACGTACCTATGAATACATCAATCAAGTGATCATATGGAATATATGTTAGCTTTATATTTAATCTTTGGAAGTTCTAAATGTTCTCTGTAACTGAACCTTTTTTCTTGAGATTTATCAATTGGATAAAGAAGGTATTGATCCTTGTATCCTCGCAGTGTGTTATCATTTCTTCTGTGAAAATTGTCTAAGTGACGAGTGATTTGCAAGAACAAATCCATCGATACCACACAAATTGATTGGGTTATAAATATAAAGAAGCAATTTTCACCTTGTGTGTATGTGGCAAATCATGTAGATCAAAGAATTGTTCCATCTGAAGTATTCATGTGATTGGGTCCTTCCCAGAAAACTTCCTCATATCGATCTTAGGAACATGGTTGGTCTTTAGCCCAAAGTTGGAGTTTCTCCATTCTTGATTCATCTTCCTTGTGTCCTCTCTATTAGGAAATTTTTCAATACTTCCATGATCTCCCTTTTTAAACCTTCCATCATCCCTTGTAGTTCATCTTTTGTCACTATCTTCTTTTTTAAATCATTTATGTCTCTACGCATTTATTCACCTTCATCAAGAGTCAAATTAGGACTGTCTAGAGGATTATTTGGTGTATAAGTTCCCTTTTTTGGTGGCATGTTGGCCAAGTATCACTTTTAAACCTTGATTTTGAGGTGTTTCTGCTAAACAATCTTTCTTCTATTGTATCTCCAAAATTTCGGCCCTTCTGGGTATGAAATTTTTTTTTTTGTAGTTCTATGATATTTATTCTTTGCAATGTCATAGTTCTAATCAAAATTGGATGTGCCAAGTGTAATTTATGGTAACTTCCCCACAACTTTCTTATTTTTGGCCTTTCCAAGAGATCTCACTTGTATAGCGTGCCCCACACAAAATAATTGATATACAATTATGAAAATTGTACCAGAAATAATACAGAATGTCCATTATCCAATGCAACTAGTCTCACTCAATTTGGATACTCTAGGAATAATTTATGATTTTTTACCCGGAACACCTGCTTGAGACTAGTTAATAGGACTAGTCATATACCCTATCTTCCATAGGGTGTATCTACAAATGTGAGAGGACCCACAAGTTGAATTCTTTATTGAAGATACTTTAATAATTTATGTGAATATCCTATGGATCTCAGAGTCTGAAACGTTACAGAAAAAAAATTATAGATAAAATTATGTGATGACTCAATTCAGGATGATTCTAGAACCCTCTCTTACACAGGATGTATCTTCGAAAGTATAAGGCTTATGGAGCTGAAATTTGAACCCAACATACCTTGATCCATCTACTATCCTTCATGGGGTTCCTTCTGAAATGATGTATAAAACAAATTATAGCAAAAATTCCAAGGTGTCTCAAATGTAGCGGTGAAACCCCAAGAACTTGAGCTCTCATACCATATGTTAAGAACGGAATATAAATATAGCATAGAAAAACCTCAGAATAAGTACTCAACACCTTAAAAAAGAGAGAAATTTAGATAATAATCCTCTTCGAGGGGGCAACTTCCTTATACAGAACATAAATGTTCAAATACCAGATGATTCCAAATGACAATGTCTCCTTGGTATATATAGGAGACTAAGAGGTACAATTACAACTAATGGACCCAAGCCAACCTAAATAAAATAACATTACTAATGTAATATGCCTCAATTAAAGGGTAATGTGCCACTATTTAGGGCTTAACATCTAAGTAATGGAAATGTAAGGTCCATATCACATAATGCCTACATGGTGGTTAAACATCACTCTACATGATCTAATTCCATGTGTTTACTTTGATTCTAGATTTCTATCTGGTTGATATGGTTGTGACATCAACTTTAATGTAAGGAGAATGATTAGGGAATACAACTAACCAATATTCAAAGTAATAGATATTTTTTATTAATACCAGTATAACCATTGAAATGATGTTAACTATGATCATAAGGGTAATTAATCACATAATAGACTATATTACTAGATAATTTTATAAGGTTTAAGAATGATATACAACTCGTGTAATAGTCAAATGTTTCATATTCTTTGAGTTCTATCTATGGATCAAACATATCGTAATCATAGTAACAAGCACGACAAGGATGATATTATAAAAAAGGATAGTTATTCCATATTCCTTATATATTGTATAATGATATATTACCATTCCATTTATCTAGGATATGATTCAATGGGATTACTTTACCTATGCTAGTTACGATAAGGGTTATAGATATGATAATGTTCAAACTAAGCGTCATGCTTACTTATGGAACTAATACTAAGTGATGTGGTATGTGTTTTACCCTTTCTAACAGAAGATTAACAAGAGATCCATAATCTTGATACGGTTCACAATGATTGTATATTCCATAAAATATCTATTCCATGAATATGGTGGGCTATGATATACCAAGAGATTACACTTCCACTGCTTAAATAGGGACCAATAATGATGGTGATTAGACTACTATAAGGATAATGTTACAATAGGTACGTAATCTATATGAAGTGGGTAAACATGACCATATTTAACCTAATGAAGTATGAATACTAGATTACCGTGATTATGCCTGGTAGTAATATGTGATTCACGTATGACATATTTTCTGGAAATGAAAGCATCATTATAGATACTATATCAATAAACATAGTACAAGCATAAACATAGGACACATAAGCAGTATTGATCAAGATTTAATGGTATTGATACTAGTATGATTAATTGAATACATATAAGTAACATATGATCACAAGTTAGCAGTGAAAACAAATGGTAATGATAGAACAAGACATGATAGCATGATATCCATTGAAACAAGCATTTAATATGGAAAGAGTTGTATTCAAGCTATGATACATTTCATAGTGGTTGAATGACAATAAGTAACCTAAATATTGAATATGATATGAGCCTTTCAATTACACTACCTATTCATAACCTATAAAAATAACATGATATGATCTCAATCAAGAAGTTACATTAATCTTTGCTTAGAATGGTACTATTTAAGTTTTTCTATATCCTTATATCACCCTTACATTTATTATGGAAACACCAATATATAATACTTACCATAATAGCATGATCATTAGGGTAATACTTAGGTTGGTATTATCAATCTACTGTTTCTATCTAACCTCATGATATAATCTTATAGAAGTAATGGAAACACTACTAACACTAATCACTCAACTAGTATGAGCTTCATGTAGGATAATGTGATAGTTCTTAGTAATAATCTACTCCATATCACTTTGCCTATAATAAATAATGGTAATAGAAGCCTCTTTTTCATATGGGAATAATGTACTTGTAATTATAGACATAGTGTGGAATAGTGCAATATAACCATTGTGTTAAGAGCTTGTACACATATACGTCTTATCTCTATTCAATACAAGGACTATATCATCTTAAGTAACCACATAATAGCTGATGTTGTAATCTTCCCTTTCTTAGTAATCATGAACAAGGTAGTTACAATGGAATTTAATCTAAGCTATCCGTAATGAATACAAGCTTGATAATTGCTTACTGATAATACTTGGAGTTATCTTATTCACATAACATAGGTTCCTGTAATTACTAGGACAAGGTTATCAATAGCATCGAATATCATAATTAGATATTATGATTATACCATATCTAAATACTAATCATTACATGAATAATGGAAATCAAAGACCCATATAGAGATCATGTAAGCAAGTGAGCTCAATCATATCCCTTATTACACTTACATCACGTTGCTTACTCTATTATAGAGGTCCGATTATTATGGATTCAAATTTATTCAATTACTAGTAGGTTAACTACGAACATGCTTGTAACTTACATATGATGATTATGGTTTACTCTGTTCGGTTTGGTTGATTACAAGGGTTCGATTCCATTCATTATAGATATGGATTACTTATACCATCTCTTAACCTTCTTGTTACTACTTTTTGATCGTTGTGAGGTGTTATGATTTCCATCACTTTACCTTAAGATTACTACAAGTTCAATACATGTATGTAAATGGAAGAGATCACAGCTAGTTAATCAATCTTAGAAAGCATCATCACTAGTATCATCACCATGGATACTGCTAATATATGAAACAAAAGTAATATCTTGTATTATCTATTGTATATAACTTAGTACAAGTTGAATACATGGTAGAGATCGACATTACCTTAAGATTTATAATAATATACATTAACAATGGAGTTATCTCATTAAGTAACATGTAACTAAACATCTTGGTACTAATATGCAAGCTATTCAAAGTTGTTAACATACTTGTAATACAAGTGTAACGATGTAGACAATTGACTACTTATCACAATTATACATGGGATGTTTTACCTATGTAGAAGCTATTATGGATATATAGTATGGGATAGTACTTCTCCTTTCTAACTTCATATGTGTTCTATATTTACACTAGTTATATGAGTGATTCGATGGGATTAGATAAATATAGTAGTGATGTTCCATATTACTAATAGATCAGATTGGTTAACCTACTAGCTATTCTAGCTTTGTACGTGTAAAAAATAAAATTTGTTCTATACTAATCTGGATATGGAAGCAATGGTAATAGAACATAATCAATTACATGACCATAATGAACATAAACAATTAGTGATCACACATCACCCAGTGGTTGTTATGGATCTACTTCTACTCTAATTAGAGTTATATGTATAGGCTAGAACATACACGTAGTAATATCTTATGAAACCGCTTGAAATCCTATACAACCATAATCAAGAACATAGGATAATGAGTGGTTACCATTTGATTACCGTTTATACTAGTGATTCGAGCTTAGAACTTTTATCACCTTTGATAGGTGTTCTCATTTCTAGTACTCTTCTATTACCATTGTATTCATGGTGATGTGTTACTTAATCTAATATGTACACATTAGTATCAAAAGGGTATAACTACCATCATACAAGCATAAAGTTTATGATATTTTATCTATGATGATTTACAACAAGGTTATTAATATGAATTTATTCGTGTTTGTTTACAAGTACAAGGAATAGCTATAACTAGTGATTCATAATAGCTTGGTTCTTACTATCAATCATAGTTCCAATCATGTTTTCATACCTATGATCTCCATTACTTCACTAGTTACTCATATAGCTTAAGTACTCATAATACTTAGTTACAACAAGAGAAGTTGTACTAGTGAGTTGTATAGTATCCACAAGCTTACTGTAATAGAGTAATCAATATGATAGTAATTACATTGTTTACATATCAAAGGTAATCAATATGCTATGAGTTTGAATATGCATTACATGTATACTCACCTAGTTCAAGTTTAAGTAATCATAATCAATAGAGCTTATTTTACACTACTAATGTTAATCAAACCTATGGTGAAGAAATGGGTCTATCATAACATATAGTATAAAGATGTAAACTCTTGTTGTTACTATAAACCAAGTCCATATATATTGGAATGCTTATACTATCATGCTCTATTCAGATTTGTCATAAAGTTAATTACAAAGATATTGTCCTATGTAAGCTATCATAACTAAGAGATTAACTTAGGCTATGTGTATTACTATGATTAGTGGGATTACTATAGCGGTAAATAGGTCAGCACTGCTATAACTTGGAGTACTAGTAACATATTCCATAAGGTTAAACATTTTTCAATACTAGCTATATTAGTAAGTTAATAACACGTAATCATAGTATGCATGTTACTTAGAGGCAATGTGTTATACTATTGATATAGATTACCCTATGCTCATACTACTTGTTACCCTCCTTTAAGATTTATAGTAATATACAGGACCTTGCTCTAATCATGATAGATTACCCTATGCTCATACTACCTCCATAATGATAACACTTACATACTAGTTACCTTTTTGAGCTTAATGGTAAAGGTTCATAGGATTAATGAAGTTGAATATAGTATTCATGATTTACAAGCTATACCACATGCTAGTATATAGAAGTAAGAGATCACAGCTATGGGTAAATCTGAGCATATCAGAGTGGTGTAAAACATACAAACAATTATCTATTCTTAGAAACCCATCATATCAATATGGAAACCTTAAACAATTAAGGTTAGTATGTGTAATTAGCTATACTATTAGCTATTACTCTATCAATCCCATTGAATTTATTATCACTATTCACTAATAAGAAGATGTTGCTTAAAGCTTATATCTGTAATACTGGTGTTCTTTCCTAATCAGTTTCATATCACCATTACATCCCATATGTCATATTAGTCAGTAGCTTTATTATGGGAATAACTAGTACTATATTCTCTACAAGAAATGGAGCAAGATGTGTTATGGAAATAGCATGAAGAGGGAATCGATTATACTAGAGTACAACTTATCATATTGTACAAGATTGATTACATAGGTTATCACATTACATTTAGACACAATATCAAGATCATTGGTCAGTTAAAAAACATACCATATAGTGGGTAAAGCAAGTTATGTGTCAAATCATATACCATTACTAGGATTGTTATCATTACCATCCTAACCTAGTAATAACCCTTATTCATCATGCTCTATAGATTATGGGAATTGATGCAGGAGCATCACCAAAAAACCACAAGTGTAGAAGACGATTGGGCACACTAGCGCACATTTTGAGATATTTTGAATTTCAAACTAATCAATGTATTAATGAGATATCTGACAAGACTTTTTGAGTTATGAATGTCTTTAAATGTTTGAAGGTTGAGCCATCACGGAAGATGATGGGGGAATGTATTTTTGATTTGTGGATCAAATCTTAGTACAAATTTGGAGTTGCACTCTTATATGTCTGACGTGATATTTATTGTAATAGGTGTTAAGTAGTTGAAGTCATTTAATTCCATTAAAAGTAGCATAGAGTAGTTGGAGGGAATGCTCGAAGAGCGCCTCTTTGTATAAAAGATTTGTAATATTTCTGAGTAGTTGGTGTTGATGGCTAGTTGTTGTTGTTATTAGTGTGGATGTTTGGTGTTGTTGCTGCGGATAGAGAAGAACCGAGCAATAGTTGAACATATCTGATATAGGTCAAGGAGTAGTGAAGAACAGCGTATGCATGTAAATTTCAGTTGGATGAATATAACAGAGAAACATTTTCCCAAATGTGCGTGGTTTTGTTTCTATCCAAATGAATGGTAGAGTTTCTGTTATTTTTCAATTCTCTGTTATTTCTGTTCCTGAATCTATGACTACATTTTCTTTGTTGAATGTATGATTCATTGTTAGGAGTAGAGAAGTTTCAATGCGCCCTCTTTATTGAGAGAGTGCAAGGTGTTCATAGTGTCCGCAAGGAGTGTGTGATTGAGTCTGATTTGACTTAAAAGATCAAAAGAGATAACATAACATATTTGTCTACAAGGAGTGAATCGACAGTCACAAGGAGTGTCAAATCATTCACAGAGGGGTGAGTACGAATGAAAGTCTATTGCAAAGTGTGCACAGACCAGAAATCTGACTAAGGGTCAAAGAGATTGTTCAGGGGAACAACTCTAAGAAGAAAAGCTCAAGAGGGAGAGCAACAAAAATCTTCAAGGAGAGGAGTCCTTAAATTTCTCATAAAAACTAGTGAGTGCGAGATCCGTTCTCAAAGGGAAGTGAATGAATCCAGACAGTTAGATCTGGTAAAGTTACAAGGAGTAGAACTAGGAAGTATTTCTATAATTCATAATTTTGGAAAGTTGGAAACTTGATGGAGATAGATCACAAAGTCTGAAGTCGGGACTAAATCTCGATCGTTGATCATAGGAGAACACGTGGCAATGGTATTCAAGAGTTCGGAAATCAGGAGATTGGAGGTTGTGGGTGAAAGGCCTAGAGGTTCATGAGTCACAAAGCTTGAACCATTGTGGGGCTGACATATCTGAGGAGACACATGGTGTGAGTTCAGAGACTCGGGGTTTAGTGCTTCGAGAAGGAGTGAAGAAAGGATTCAGGATATCCTTGAAGTTTGAACTATGAAGGAGTTAGACCCATGGTCATAGCCATGGTCACTTGTGGAAGAGCCTGTGTGTGTGGGTAAGGTAATTTTGGGTACCATAGGGACCCAAGGAGTTCCTCTAACTCAGTACCTTAATGATCCAAGACTGGGAAGTCACACCAAGTGGTATCAGAGTGAGCACGGAATTGATTTCTATAGGGGGAAGGATAAGCATCAACACAATACCACCTAGAAGATGTCTTGATACGCCTGCAGCCAACAAAGCTATGGAAAGGGAGATGAGAGAACTGTGTGTGGAGATGGATGCCATGGAGACAACACAGAGGAGAGCGCCTGATGTTGGAGATGTTAGCGAGGCATGAATCAAAAATGTAGAATTCAAAGAATAAGTTGTAGCTGAGGATGTTGCGGAAGAATGCTTGTTGAGAGTGGTTGTCAAATTGGGTGCCAGAGCGAAGATTGACATCCCTATGTATGAAGGAAATTTAGACACAAAGGAATTTCTTGATTGGATTCAAGCAATGGATAAGTATTTAGACTATAAGGATGTCGAAGAAGAGAAAAAGGTGAGACATGTTGTCACTAGACTAAAGGAACATGCAGCATTGTGGTGGGATGAACTGCAGGCTGACAGGAGGAGCAAAGGAAAAAAAAATATCAAGAGTTGGGATCAAATGGTAGCCAAGTTGAAGGCGAAATTCATGCCCAAGGATTACCAGATAAATCTGTTTAGGAGAATGCAGGACTTGAGACAGAGAGGATTGCCTATGAAGGAGTACACAAAAGAGTTCTACAAATTGAACATTAGAGTTGAACAAAGAGAGAGAGACGAAGAGAAAGTTGTCAGATATATTAATGGACTGAGATACGAAATTCAAGATGAGCTCAGTATGGTGACATTCGAGACTATAGAATACGCATATCAAATGGCATTGAAGGCATAAGAGAATTTGGTTGAAAACAAAGCCAACAGAACAAGGGCCAAAATCTAAATAGAGGCAAAGGAGTTTCCCAGGCGAAAACACAAAAGCCCAAGGATGAGGCGGAGAAACCACATAGTCACTCTGAGAGAGGAGGAAGTTACCGAGGAAGACAGAGTGGTGGTAGAAGTTATTTTCCCCAAGAAAGAGGAAGAGGTAAAGGAGGAGAAGTGAGGTGTTATGCCTGTGGAAAGATAGGACACAAGTCTTGGGATTTCCCTAAGAGAAAGAAAGGAGGTGAAGCACACATCTCAGAGGTGCATAAGGGAGATACTAAGGTAGAAGGTGTAGAGGATGGAAGGTCCTTGATGATGAAGAAGTTTCTTTTGAAGAAAGATCCAAAGACTTAGAATCCAGTACAAAGGAACAATTTGTTCAGGATAGCTTGCAAAACGAAGGACATAGTTTGCAAGCTGATAATCGACAGTGGAAGCACTGACAACTTAGTATCCACAGAGATGGTGGAGAAGATGGAGTTGGAGACAACTACACATATGACACTATACAAACTCTCATGGTTGCAGAAAGGTCATCAGGTAACAATTACTCAACAATGTCTGGTTAAATTTAAAATAGGAGGATATATGGATGAGATCCTATGTGATGTGATTCCTATGGATGTTTGTCATGTTTTTTTGGGAAGACCTTGGCAATATGATAGGAATGTTATTCATGACGGGAGGAGAAATACTTACACCTTAGAGAATAATGGTAGGACAGACATGTTGTTTCCAATTGAGGAAAAGAAGGTGAAAGAGGAAGCCAGCGTGAGCATAGCTCTCATGAGTGGGAAAGAACTTCTGGATGAAGAAAAGAAGGAACATGAGATGCAGTTTGCCATAGTGAGGAAACCAAAGGTTATCCTTAACAGTACTTCATTGAAGGATTTGCCTGAAGAAGTTTAGGAACTGTTTGAGAATTTTGTTGATATTGTAGTGGTTGAGATGCCAAACTTATTGCCACCTATCAGGAGCATCAATCATCCAATTGAATTGATACCAGGAGAAAGCCTGCCAAACAAAGTAGCATACAGATTGATGCCTCAAGAGAATGAGGAGGTTAAAAGGCAGGATCAATATCTATTAGACAAGGGATTGGTCAGAGAAATTTTGAGTCCATGTGTAGTACCAACTGTACTAAGTCCAAAGAAGGATGGACGATGGAGAATTTGTATGGACTCAAGAGCCATAAATAAGATCACCATCAGATACAGATTTCCATTACCAAGGATGGATGACTTGATGGATTGCTTAAGTGGAGCCAACTATTTTTCAAAAATAGATTTGAAAAGTGGATATCACCAGATCAGGATGAGAGAAGGTGATGAGTGGAAAACAACATTCAAGACGAATGAGGGGTTGTATTAATGGATTGTCATGCCGTTTGGATTAAAAAATGCCCTGAGCACTTTTATGAGGCTAATAAATGAAGTATTAAAGGATTTCATTGGTAAGTTTGTGATTATGTATCTGGATGATATATTAGTGTTTAGAAAGACTAAGGAGGAACACCTGAGACATTTAGCATTAGTGATGAATAGGTCGCAGCAAGAGAAGTTGTTGATTAACCTGAATAAGTCCTCTTTCATGAAGACAGAGCTCATATATTTGGGTTTTGTTATCTCTTCAAACGAGTTTAAGATGGATCCTGAAAAGGTGAAAGTGATCAAAGAATGGTCGACACCAAATAATATCTTTGAGGTAAGAAGCTTCCATGGGTTGGAAACTTTTTACCAGAAGTTCATCAAGAATTTTAGTGGGATTAGTGCTCAGATGATGGATACAGTGAAGAAAATACACAAGTATTTCAAATGGACAGAAGAGGCTGAGAGGAGCTTCAACATATTGAAGGTGAAGATAATTGAACGATCGATTCTGGTTCTACCATATTTCGGAAAGATGTTTCAGGTAAGTTGTGATGCAAGTGGAGTTGAAATTGGAGTGGTCTTAAGCTAGGACAACATACCTATTGCATATTTCAGCGAGAAACTTAATGAATCTAAATAGAAGTACTCCACATATGACAAAGAGTTATATGCCATAATCCAAGCATTGAAGAAATAGAGACATTACCTTGTACCGAAGGATTTTGTCTTATATAATGATAATCACGCTTTGTAATTCATAACCAGATAGGAGAAGTTAAACCAAAAACATGCCAAATGGATAGAATTTAAGAAAAAATTTACTTTTGTCATTAAACATATTTTGGGGAATGTTAACAAAGTTGTTGATGCATTGAGTAGGAGAATTTTGATTCTGCAAGAATTTCAGGTCAAAACCTTGGGGTTTGATCACCTTAAGTAGATGTATCATAGTGATCCAGATTTTGGAGAAGCATATGAAGAATGTTTGAATCATGTGCTCAGAGACAGAATCACGTGGGTCGAATGTCTAATTCAGGGTGGGTTGATATTCATGGGATTCCATTTATGTATACCCAGATGCTCGATGAGGGAGAATTTGTTGAAGGAAAATCATAGCGGAGGACTAGCAGGACACTTCGGCCATGACAAATAATTTGCTCAAGTAGCCAGTTCATATTATTGGCCAGGTATGAGAGCGGAGGTAAAGAAATTTGTGAACAATTGTAAGATTTGTCAGTATGTCAAGGGGAAGAAACATAACACTGGATTGTATCAGCCATTGCCTATTCTGGAGAGGCCTTGGGATGCAATAAGCATGGATTTTGTGTTGGGATTGACAAGGACACAAAGAGGAAGTGATTCTATATTTGTGGTGGTGGACATATTTTCAAAGATGGCACAATTTATCCCATGCCAGAAGACCAGTGATGCAACGCATGTTGGAAATTTGTTTTTCAAGGAGATTGTGAGACTCCATGTATTTCCTAGGAGTATAGTTTCGGATAGAGATACCAAATTTGTTGGTCATTTCTGGAGAACGTTGTGGAAAAAATTGGGAATAGAGCTATATTTTAGTTCTTCATATCATCCACAGACAAATGAACAAATTGAAGTGGTGAACAGAATCCTAGGATATCTGCTGAGGAGTTTGGTCACTAGACACCATAGTCAGTGGGACCAGATTCTAGCAAAAACCGAGTTTGCATATAATGACTCAGTGAAAAGGATTACTAGGAAAATTCCATTTCAAATTGTGTATGGAATGAATCCGAGAGGAGTTTCAGAGATAAGATATCTAAGGCAAGGTGAATTTAGAAGCACGAGAGATGAATATTTCGTTGTAGAAATGCAGGAACTTCACAATCAGATCAAGGAGCAGTTGAAGAAGACTAGCTATGAATACAAGCGCAGGGTTGATCAACATAGAAGAAAGATTCAATTTGAAGTCGGATATCAAGTTATAGCACATCGAAGTAAAGAAATATTCTTGAGAGGAACCTATAACAAGATGAAGTTGAAAAATATAGGGCCATGTAAAATCTTGAGAAGATTCGACGAGAATGCTTATGAGTTAGAGCTTCCAGAAGATGTGGGTATATCACCCATATTCAACATTGTAGACCTATATGTTTATAGGGAAGATGGAGTTGAAAGAGATAAATATCAAGGAAAGATCCAGTGGAAGACACAAATGCCTGTAGCAGAAAAGTCACAGATGGAAAGGATTGTGGACCAGTGAGTTCGTAAGTGTTGGAGTTACTTCACACACACCTAGGATTTCTTTTTCCTAAGGTTTTTCCTTGTTTATTAGTCATAATTATTCATTATCTAGTCTCCTATATTTTAGGGGAGAATATTCCACCTAGAGAATATTCTCTTTCAGTTGACACTTCAGTTTCACTCATTGAGTTGAGTTTAGATGCTACATTGGTTTTGTCACCATGCGACATTGCGATCATCACCATGATAATGCAAACTTGCCTTGGTTTCATCACCATATTAGCGCATTACCCTTGATTCCTTGTTCTACTCCTCACTACACTCTGTTTCAGTTAGTTAACTAAGGATTGATTGACTAGTTAACTCAACTAGGTGGCAATTCACTCCCGTAACTGCTTGAGAGACTAGACTAGGTGGCAGTTTACTCCTGTAACTGCTGGTGTGTGTCTATATCACTCTAAACCACCATTATGGATCATTAGTTACACATGTATCCTACATATATTGTAAATTATTCACTCTTTGAGTGTGGAATATAGTTAATGAGAATTCTTTCATTCTTTCTCTCCTTCTTCTTTCTCTAATTCTCTTTGCAAATGTGTGTATTATTGTTTAGCTAGATCTATTCTGTGCAGGTTCAACACATTTATAGTAAGAATACCAGAAGGAAGATGTATTTTGAATACTTGGTGAAATGGAAAGAATGACCAACATAAGATGCCAACTAGGTTAATGAAGGAGATATCCAGAAGCATGGAAGATTAGTGTAGGAGTCCATGAATTTTTTAGCCAAGGGAGTATGATGTAGGAGAATCGCTAGAAAAGCACAAGCATAGAATACAGTTGGGTGCACTAGTGCACATTTTGAGATATTTTGAATTTCAAACTGATCAATGTATTAATGAGATATCTGACAAAACGTTTTGAGTTATGAATGTATTTAAATGTTTGAAGGTTGAGCCATCACGGAAGATGATGGAGGAATCTATTTTTGATTTATGGATCGGATCTCAGTACAGATTTGAATTTGTGCTCTTATCTGTCTGATGAAATATTTATTGTAATAGGCATTAAGTAGTTGAAGTCATTTAATTCCATTAAAAGTAGCATAGATTAGTTGGAGGGAATGCTCGAAGAGCACCTCTTTGTATAAAATCTTTGTAATATTGCCCAGTAGTTGTTGTTGATGGCTAGTTGTTGTTGTTATTAGTGTGGATGTTTGTTGTTGTTGTTGTGGATACAGAAGAACTGATCAATAGCTGAACCTATCTAATATAGGTCGAGGAGTGGTGAAGAGCAATGTATGTATGTAAATTTTAGTTGGATGAATATAACATAGAAACATTGTCCCAAATATGCGTGGTTATGTTTCTATCTGAATGAATGGTAGAGTTTCTATTATTTTTCAATTCTCTGTTATTTTTGTTCTTGAATCTATGACTGCATTTTCTTTGTTTAATGTATGAGTCATTGTGAGGAGTAGAGAAGTTCCAATGAGTCCTCTTGATTGAGCGAGTGCAAGATGTGCATAGTGTCAGCAAGGAGTGCGTGACTGAGTCTATTTCAACTCAAAATCTTAGAAGATATAGCGAAACATATATGTCTGCAAGGAGTGCATCGATAGTTGCAAGGAGTGTGAAATCATTCACAGAGATGTGAGTGTGAATGAAAGTTTGTTTCAAAGTGTGCACAGACTAGAAATCCGACTAAGGGTCAAAGAGATTGTTCAGGGGAACAAATCCAAGAAGAAAACCTCAGGAGGGAGAGCGGTGGAAATCTTCAAGCAGAGGAGTCCTTGAATTTCTTGTAAAAACTAGTGAGTGCGAGATTCGTTCTTAGAGGGAAGCGAATGACTCCAGACAGTTAGATTTGGTAAAGTTACAAGGAGGAGAATTGGGAAGTATTTTGATACTTCATAAGTTCAAAAACTTGGAAACTTGACAGAGATAGATCGTGAGGTACAAATTCACGACTAAATTGCGACCATTGATCGCATGAGAACACATGGAAACGGGATTCAAGAGTTTGGAAATTGGGAGATTGGAGGTTGTGGGAGAAAGGCCTAGAGTTTTGTGATTCCCGAAGCTGGAACCATTGTGGGGTTGGCGGATCTGAGGAGACGCATGGCGTAAGTTTGGAGACTCGGAGTTGAGTGCTTCAAGAAGGAGTGAAGAAAGGATTCAAGATATCCCCAAAGTCTGAACCGCAAAGAAGATAGACCCACGGTCATATGCATGGTCACTTGCGGAAGAGCCTGTGTGTGTGGGTAAGGTAATTTCAAGTACCTTAGGGACCCAAGGAGTCACTCTGACTCAGTACCTTAACGATCGAAGACTGGGAGGTCACACCAAGAATAATATGATAGTACTTGTTAAACAATCATTGGTACCAAGCTTGAACATCAATGGTATTTGATCTACTCGTATTGTGATTACTAGTTACTAACTTTGACTAGTGTGATAATTACTTATACTAGTATGAATTGTATGGAAATAAGGGTACGTATTATGTGTTGATTACAACCATTAGTGTTATATATTTCATAAATTCAAACATATCAGTAATTAACGTATACATATAAGTTCTAGTGTAAAGTAAGGGGCATGGTTCTATTAGTCTAAGATCATACAAGTGTCATAGGTTAAGCAAATTCGTAATCAATCACTTACTTTTATCTAATATATGTTGATCTTATCATAAATTATGTGAATACTTGCCTTATTATTACTGACCAAACTTGTATACGTTTACTATTAGTATTAATATCTTGTTTGGTTAGGCTCTTACTTATTCATGAAGGGTAAATAAATTGTACTAAGCTCATAACAAGGTCTTGTTTATTCATAACATATGAGCTATCGTGATTAGAACATAAGAAGAACACTATGTTCTTATACAAAGAAACTTAGATGATTCAACAGTTATGGTATTCATACTATTCAAGCTCTTAGTACAAGCAATTCAATGGTCTTATACTCTTAGTTCTGTCTAAAACACACATATTTCTTCTAAACATACATCATTAGGGGATACATGTAGATTGTGTGGTTAAGTAAGAGTCATATCCATAGTGTTCATATATACCATATCATATTATCTCTAATTAACATAACAGAGATATCATACTTATTACTTACTCTATTTTATTATGTATTATCTATGATATACGAGATAGGATACTATTATTAATAAGGTTGAAGTTGATCAAGTATCAAACTAATAACTTAGGTAATGGTATATGTAGTAATGTATTATCCCTAATATGTAGAGCTATCACTATTACATGTTACTAGTAATACTTATGGAGCTTATATAAGGTGGAGTTAAAGCTTAGTTATAGTAATAATAATTATGGTAAAGTAACACTTACTCATACATGTTGAATCCTTAAGTATTGATTACATATGTTCATATTATGGAATAAAGGAAACACATGATCTTGTAATAGAAGAGTACTAGTACCATTGTATCACTAATCCATAATCAACTTAGAGATGTTGTATCTATGTTTTTTTAGATATCTAAACTATGTAACAAGTAAGTGACCCTTATCAACTAGTATTGAACATGAGTACCATAAGGTTAATTATCACCATTAGTACAATCTTGTACACAATGCAATCCTTTCTTGTAAGCTGTAGTAATCTCCATA
>ML839970.1:46556-67515 GCA_009831015.1 Picea engelmannii | reverse complement strand
ATCCCCATACCCGTTACATAAACCCTAACCCCAAAACTACCCTAAAAAGGGGCTGAGATCGCACGATCTCTGCTTCGAGTTGCACTCCACCTTTGACCAGCCTGTTGAAGTCCCAAAAAGAGGTCAAACATGACCAAGGTTCTTGAAAATTTGGTCAAGGGCCAACACTACTCTACATATTTCCTCTGGTACCTTACAAGTGGTATCATATCTCTTTTCTCTGTAGATTTTTAGAGACATTTTTTCCATTCTAGAGACA
Organism: Picea engelmannii; assembly: GCA_009831015.1. Lineage (NCBI taxonomy): Eukaryota > Viridiplantae > Streptophyta > Pinopsida > Pinales > Pinaceae > Picea > Picea engelmannii. Next base: position 67,256 of record ML839970.1, on the reverse strand, counting down.
TGTGTCGAGGTTCTTTAAAGCACATTGATTTGTGATTCAGTGGGTAAAAATTTAGTTGGGAAAGAATACACGCAGGAAATACACTTGGTTTCATGTGGTTACTTGAAACACATTTTTTCACCTAGTTGGAAACCTATTTAACCTTTGTTGGTACCCCTTTGAGTAGTACCACATTATAAAACACATGTACATGACCATTCATTCCCACATACCCTCAAGTATGTAGGAAGTCCCATAGGTCTCCTAAAACAAATTGTATATAATCCAATCTACCGCCTAACTGCTATAGTGGCACCAAAAACAACACTCGGGAAGACTAATCTTGCGTACATAAGTAGTCGAGTAGTATGGCTAAGGGTACGATTGAGCCTCCTTATTTAGAGCCTTTATATATTGGGTCAAGTACTACTATTGTACCCCATTGATATATCAAAGAGATATAGTACAAGGAAATCCCTTATCTGTAGGAACCCTCAAAATCCTAACCCTTTCTGCCAGAATATAACAAAACATAAACAAAGTGGAAATTTTTCACATCCAATGTGCACAACCCTACTTCCTACATCAAGGTTGTGAAATTACTACACAATTTTAACTATTAATAATTTTTTTATTTTCTCACATTAGTATTATTTAGACTGGAGTACAACTATACATGAGTTTCAAAAAAAGTGTAGTGTTCCCAATGGCACCCGTATTTGGGACCTATCCCATTGGATTCCTCTCTTCGTACTAATCGTAGTGGCACCCCTCACTCATAAGATTTTTTTTGTGGACCCACCCACCCTTTTTGGAACCCTTATTTGGGACCTATCCCACTGGATTCCTCTCTTCCCACTAATCTCCATGGTATCCCTCATTCGTAAGCCTTTTGTTTTTCTATGGACCCACCCACCCTCCCCGACACCCTTATTTGGGACCTCACCCACTAAATTCCTCTTTTTTCACTAATCATTGTGATACCACTCTCTCATAATCCCTTTCATATGGACCCAACAACCCTATTTTTCCCATGTATTTCTTTGATGGCCCACACCTGCAACTAAGACCTTGACAACCATGTAACATACCAAGCCTTCCAGTCTAGGTCCCGCTACAACAGATTCTCCTTATTTATACCTCTTATACCAATATATAACATCCCCAACCACCCAGGCTGGGCCACATCACACACTTCTCCAAAAAAATGTTTTGATACCAATCTGTAATGTCATCCAATTTACTACAGAACAATGTTATTATAAAATACATTGTGCAGATTCTACTCTAAACATAAGTCCGTGTAATATCACTTGAAGTAATATGCTCAGCCCAAGCTTGAGTCGCATCAAAAAACTTATAATAACATAAGCAACTTTCTCCTTTTAACACAAATTTAAGAAGTGGAAGTAACTCAAACAATTGCACACTAGTGTACTAATCACACAACACTACTCCGCAACCATCCTGACATCACACACCAAATCTATTCTCCTTATGTGCGCAAACTTCTTCCAAGTGCACACAAGCAAATCTAGTCTCTCGTGCACACAATGTATCCTCTACATGCATGGCCATTCAAAGGTCTTCTTGAATTCTCAAACCAAAATCATACGGTTAACTTATAGGAAAACTATCAACATATGTCATACTCATGCATGTCTACAAATACAGGCTATAAGCACCATACTTACATGTGCAAACAACATTAAACAACATTAACAACAATGACTTATATACGACAACATACAAGAATTAAACCATATCAAACATAGATAAATATGCGCACATAAAATGAGACAAGCACATAAATACACTTATCTTTTATGGAAATCACCAATTTCACACATAACTTAGATGTTCCTTCCAACCATAGACTTGTTACGCATAAGATTTCAGAAACTGGTCACGCCCAAGATGGGGCTTATCTCCATTAGGGAAAAAGGGTTCCTAGTGACAGACTATGATTTGATACTCAATAGAATTGATTAGTCCAAGGTGTCCACTACTACAACTATCCTACAGTCTCTCATTCCCCATAAACCTATCATACCCAAGGAAGTGTTCCCCTTATTTGCTCAACATTCCTTCAGTTTCCCCACTCCCCTTCCAGGGTTACCAACAACAGGTCAAACATGAAGTCTTTAAGCCATGCAATTAATTCCTAGGTCACCATGGAACAATTCTCAGCAAATCTCTCACGCAGAGAGACTGCTCATAGGCCTAACAACCCACCTCTTCAACAAAAAATCTCTCACCTAGAGAGACTGCTCATGGGCCTGACAACTCGCCTCTTCGATAGAAATAATTGGATTATAGTATAGAAACCCCTTACAAGATTCTATGTGTAGATAAGGTAATAATCATATTTTCCATACCGTCCGACCCCCTTCTACTCACGAGAGCCTGAAACATGAATAATCCCCCGAACAAATTCTCCAAATGAGTTTTTTTTTCAAATACACTAAGGCTCAACAATATATATTTCATGCCTAAAACTCTACACTTGTCACCTTTAGAAGTAGCTTAAGCAACTTGGTGACTCATTCGTTACCCTCATGAACTTAAGATAAAATAATTATCCACAACTTTACACTTTTCTGAAAATTTTATAAAATATTCCCTAAGACTTAAGTCTCACCCTCTTTTCCCTTTTTCGATGGAGTCATCCCTGCATATCATTTCATCTGATTCCGTCTACGCACAATGATTTATATTATATTAATAATTGAGTATGATTACACTTACATGGATAGGTGCACTGACAGATATGCATCCCAACTCACCAACCACATAATCACACAGGGTCTCTAACCTAAATACATATACAATCATACATATACATATATATAACTTGTCTAGGTGCGCACTCCCGGGTCATTCCAGTGCACTTACCCAAGTGCACACAACACTATAAATTATGTGCACTTACCCAGGTGCACACAACACTATGAAATGTGTGCATCGTGTCTTTGATAGAAATTCTTTGTGCATTACTCATGTGTGCGCAACACCAAAACTTAGTGCCAAAAACTCACCATCCTATATGTACATTTACACTTACAATTTATACCATGACTCACTAGCCTATATGTACAATTACAAAGGGTTTGGATCAGGGACATTACATTCCCCTCCCCCTTATTTATGCACTGTCCTCAGTGCATCATATACACATGTATATACAAAAATTTTAAAAATCTTCAAGAAAATGAGGATGCTCTGCTCGCATAGCATTTTTGCCCTCCCAGGTTACATCCTCAGGACCGTACTAGGTCCATTGGACCTTTACTAGCTCAATGACTTGATTCTAGAGCTTCTTGATTTTCCGATCCAATATGCAAATCGGTCACACTCGAAAATTACCTTATGGATCCACCTAAATCACATTCAAATCAATAATATGATTAGCATTAGGTACATACGTTTTAAGAAATGACACATGAAAAAAATTATGAAAACACAAGGATGCAGGAAATGCAAGCATATATGCAACAGGACCAATCCTCTCTAGGATTTAAAATGGCCCACAGTAGAAAATTACCAACTTATAACAATTTTCCAACTTCAGGGAACTATGCCTGGTTTTAACCTTCAAAAACACATGGTCTCCCACTTTAAACTCTCTATGGGTTCTGCCTTTATCTATGCATATTTTTCTGCCTATTCTTGGCAACCTTTAAATTCTTCCTTATCTTTACCATTTTCTCTTCCATTTCTCAGAGTAGATCTGGCCTAACTACTATGTGGTTTGTTGGGTTATCCCAACTCACTAACATCTTGCACTTTCTACTGTAAAGTGCTTCAAATGGGCTCATATTTAAAGATGGATGATAACCATTATTGTAAGAAAAATATACCAAATGAAGGTAGTCTTCCCATTTTGATGGCTTATCCATCACATACATTCTGAACATATATTCAATCACCCGATTTACCCTTTCTGTTTGACCATATGTCTCAGGGTGACATTCTATTCTAAAGTTTAGATTTGTCCCAAATCCTTTGAATAACCCTTTCCAAAAGTTCAAGGTGAACTTGGAATCTCTATCAGACACAATTGTCTTAGGTACACCATGCAACTTAGCAATTTCTCACATGTATATCTCCACAATGTTGGTTTCCTTGCGTGTTTAATTCACTGGAATAAAATGGGCAGCTTTAGTAAGATTTTCCACCACCACCATAATAGAATCATGTTGCTTAGAAGTCCTAGGAAACTTGGTAATGAAATCCATGGTTACAACTTCCTAATTCCACTCAGGAATAGGAAAAGGTTGTAGCAAACTAGTTGGATGTCTATGCTCAGCCTTGACCTTTTGACATTCAAGGCATTTGGAAATAAAAACAACAACTTCCTTTTTCATACCTGGCCAATAGTATTGATTTTTTACTACGAAAATTGTGTTTTGGTAGCCTAGATGTCCAACATAAGGAACCTTATGCATCTTTGAAAATATCATACTTTTCAATTCTTGATCATTTGGCACATAGGATCTGCATCTATTTATGAGGATCCCATCCTCTCTTAGCTCGTAACCTTCAAATTTATGCTACCACATACCTTGTTGTAAAGTCACTTTTATGTCCACATAGTTCGGATCTGACTTGGAAAATTCTAAAATTCTGCTGCACAAATTTGATTGGTAATGCTAATGGTTGTAGCATGCATCTCATGCACCCTCTTTTGAGTGCATCCACCACCATGTTCTATTTTCCTCTGATATGATTTATCTCAAATTCGTACTCACTGAGGAACTCTAACCACCTACTTTGTTTGGCATTTAAACTTGTCTATCCAAACAGATACTTCGGACCACTATGATCCGTCCTCAACTCAAATCTTTTACCCATGAGATAGTGTCGCCACATATTCAATCCATGCACTATGGCTACAAACTCTAAGTTATGAGTAGAATAGATCCTTTCATTATCTTTTAACTTTATTGATTCATAGAACACCACATGTCCATTATGACTCAGGATTCCACCGATCCCTTCCTTGCATGCATCCGTGCATATAACGAAGTTTGCATTTGGATCTACATTTCTCAAAATTGGCACACTTGTTTGTTGTACTATGTTGTCATTGATGTCAAAGGATTGATGTCAAAGGGTTGATGTCAAATATTGTCTTAGTAATGTGTTTGTATCATTGATGTACTTATTGTTGGATCATATGGCCATGGATGTAATTGATGTTAGAGGGATAATGTCATGAGGTGTCATAGTGATGTGTTGTCCTGGTTTGATGTTCCAGATGGATTGATGTATATATGGGTTGATTTAAAGGTTGATCATTGTTGTCTTGTCATGGTTGATAGGAAGTACCAAATGGATGAACTCCAAAGTGGTCCCCTTATGGTGAAATCCCTCACGGGAAGATGCTTTGCGAAGTCCAAATGGTTAGGTGGTTGAGAAATCCTAAAAGTGTGGTTATAGAACCCAAGGTTGTTTGAAGAATAATGTTATGAAGATCAGTGAATTTTTCAGTGAGACTATTCCATATGGATAGTTCTTGGCATGCCATTTCCGATGATATGTGGAATGTCACATAACTCATCACGGTTAGAGAGTTATGTCCATGTGGAGTTGGAGAACCCTCATGTGTTGTCTAGAAGCCCCTAGAAGGTCAAAGAAGTCAAATTATTATAGAAGATTCTAGAAGAAGTTGACTAGTAAAAGTGGTTAGTCATGGGTTAAGTGGTTTCAACATGAAAACAATTAAAAATAAATTAGTTGCAACTATAAGTGGAGAGCTTACTATTTGTGGAAAAGTGGTTATAAGTGGACAAGTGGTTAGAAGTGGGTTAGCCCAAAAAGAAGGAAGTTGGTTAGAGTTGGTTAGATGAGGAAGAAAATTGGAGAAGTATAAATAAGAGAGAAAGGGTCTCTTGTGTGGTGAATGTCTTGAATATATTGAAGATCTATTTTTTGTGAAATATTCATTGCAGGTACTCATGGATGCAATAGAATTTTCGTAAGTCTGAGGTTTGACGACGAAAGTTTCAGAGGTAAAAAAAAACATAGTTTTTTGAAGCTGTACGTGGGATGTAGTGGGCCAGGGTGCATACATACGCATGATTAATAAGGCGAGGATGTGTATACTTGAAAAAGATAAGAAAATTTTGATTAGATGCTAGTGCCAGGTCCCTAAAGTTTGAAGCAAGTTCCATATCAACATTCTACAGGTTCAGATCTGCTACAGAGGTTTTGGCATGGGTACATATTGTCTCGATGTTTAGATTTTCTCATGGTATGATGAATGCTTGAGGCATACTTTGTATGGTAGTATTAATGTCTGAATATGGTAGCTAGTTGGTTGAGTGGTTCTATTCTAATGTGGTTGAGGGATTTCTATGTTGTGTAATGGTGCATGCATGAGGAAAATGCATAGCTTATTGGATGGTATAGATATGTTTGTGATTGGTTATGGTAAATATTGGGTAGTGATAGGAAGGTTGTAGTGACAGGTCACAAGTGGGTGATAGAGGTAGAAAGGGTCTAAAGGGATAGAAGTTTGAATTTTTAGAAACCCTAGTTTTTGAAGGTGTACATAGGCTGGTGGATGGAAGAACGTGTACATCTGCATGATGAAGTATAGGCAGGTTGTGTACATACATGTACTGCAGTATAGACAGGTCGTGTATCTATTGATATATTATATTCTTTCTACAATATGGGTCTTTTACGTGAGGGTTATATTCCTCACATCTCGGTTGGTGTTGAGATACACAAGTTGTGTCTTGCATTGAGAGTTGGTGCTCTCTTGGAGTTGGTGCTCTATTTCAATTGGTGCTGATAAAACCCAAGGATTGTAGTCTGTAATACAAAAGAAATGTATACATATATCTAGTGTTCCTTGTGTTCTTTATTGTGATGGTGCATAGCTCTTTATTATTAATGTATGTCATTGATATATATTTACATGCAAGAAACTAAGTATAAATGAAAGTTATAAGTAATGATGTTGTGAATTGTGATTGCTAACTAAATGTTTTTGAGAAGTGTAAAAAGAGCCTCACACTGATTCACCCCCCCCTCTTAGTGTGGTCATTGTGTCCAACAATTGGTATCAGAGCATGCCTTCACCATAAGCCTTAAAAAGCTTGAAGGAGATCCATGGACACACAAATGGATGAACATGTAGATGGAGTTCTCTTCTTTGATAAGAAAGATTATTCAACATGGAGGATAGAAATGAAAAGGTATTTGAAGGTAAATAGAGTAGTTGTTTGGAACACAGTTGTTGGTGGACTAGTTCCCTCAAAGAATCATTCAAAAGGTGCATCCCAAAGGGAAGAAAATAAGAACGATGCAATAGCTCTCAAGAACATTTTCAATGGATTCTCAGGTTTTGTCAAAGAAAGCATGGGACAATGTACTTCTGCCAAGGATCTATGGCTGAAGCTAGAGAAGGTATATCAAGAAAATTTTTCCATCAAGGACAATGAAGGTAAAGACTCTCCAAAATTCTCTAATTGCAATAATTATGAGTGTGATGATGTTGAATGTTCTTCTACAAATGGAGAAGAAAATCTATATGTAGTTTGTGTAGAATTAGTTGACAATTATCTTATAGATGAAGAAGAAGATTTGTTGAAGATTAAAGATAAAATTTTATCTGAGTTGGACGATGTTAGCTATGAAATAGGAAATAGTTCAACTTCTTTTGAGTATCTTGAAAAATAAACTAAGGAAATCATAGAAAAGTACCCAAGGCATACCATGGCACTAAAGAAAATGCTCAAAGAACAAGAAGAAAGTAAAAAGACTCAATTAGAAGAAAAAGAAGAAGATATCAAAAGACTAAAGAATGAAATAATTATTCAAGAAGAAGAACATAAGAAGGTATATGATGAGCTTAGCAAAATCCTTGGAGTTAATTTCAATCTAAAGACACATATTGAAGAAGCCAAAAGGATAGAGGAACTATGGAAGAATCAAGTAAATGAAAAGGAAGAGTCATACCATAAGTTGGAAGTTGAAGTTGTTGATCTCAGAAAGCAAGTAGAGAAATCAAACACTCATCAATTTCATGAACAACTCAACAATATTGAATGAAATCCTAGATAGCCAAAGATCTTGAAATGATAAATCAGGTATTCAATACAACAAGGAAGATGTACACTTTGAAGCTAGTGCTTCCAAGAAGCATGATACAAGTCCTTCATTCTCAAAAGGTGGAAGAAAAGATGCAAGTCAAGCACCTACACAAAGAAAGTAAACTCTCAAAATAACAGAGAAAAGAAGACATCAAGAAGCCATCTTTACACCTCACAAAAAATTTCAAAAGAGAGGCACCTTTAATGTGGACACCAAATAAAAGGTATGAAAATGTTTTTCATGGTCATTTCTTCTCATGTAATGAATATGGTCACAAATTTTTGGGCAGACATTATGAAAGGAAAGATGTTGGAAGATTCCATAACATCCCAAGATGTTGGAGATGTAATCAAGTGGGACACATTGCTGCACATTGTCACACCATGAGATGTTACAACTGCAGTGGGTTTGGTCACAAGGCTCAGGATTGTTGGAATCCATAAAGAAAGTAAATGAGGAGTGCTTTATATAGCATGGAAAGAAGAGCACATGAAACTAGGAAGGAAGACAATGTTGAAAAGATGGAAGCTTAGGGCTCAAGTTCTGAGAAGCTTGGACACATTCAGAAGTGGATGAAGAAGAATGAACAACCATAACAGAATGGAATGCATGAGGCAGACTTAAGCTTGACATTTTCTGAAGCATACGCGGGCTCTTGTGGGAGAAGTCACATACATATGCGAGGTGACCTATAAAAAGGTCACGTACATACGCAAGTTGTTTGTGGAACAGGCCGTGTATCTGTGGTAAAATCCTTGGAAAAGAAGGTTATTCAAATGAGTTGCAACATGGTTTGATGGTATAACTCTGTTTTGTAGGGTCTGACATGTTTTGTTACAGGCTTTCATGATTATATGCTGGCATGTGTGTTTGATGTATGTATGGTGATAATATGTGGTTGAGTGTTGAAGCATATGTTTGATGCCTATATTGGATGCATGGTACTAACCTTAAAGTGTGGATTGAGACATTTTATGTTGAGGAACAATGTTATTTATGTTAGTGAAGTTATGGCACCTTGTCTATGATATATATAACGATAATGTGATGCTATCTAGAGATATATAATTGATATATTGAGGGACACTCTTGGTACATGTTTAGAGGTATTGTTGTTTCATTATACTTGTTGTTTTGAGGAAGATATGTTGTAGGACATGGTTGGTACATAGGTGAGCTCCATTGACATATCTTATGATGTATTGTTAGAGGAATATTTATTGGATGTCTTGGTGCATGCATTTGGCATGTGGTTGATCTACATATTGGGACATGTAGTTGATGATTTGATGAGGTAGTTATGTTGTACATCATTGATGAGTCATAGATTGATCTATAGTTGATGCACTTGATTTGGTACATGATGTATGGGATGATATAGTTGAGATACTTGGTTGATATATTGATGGTTGAGATACACGATTGTGGCACTTGGTTCATGGTAGAGGCATATAATGAGTGATATGACACTTGTTTTAGGCACATGGTTGGCATGTTGGTATAGGCATATGGTTGGTACACAGTTGGCACATGTTCTTGGCATATGGTTTGTACACAATTGGCACATGTTCTTGGCATATGGTTGATACACTCCATTGATGATATCTTATAGTATATTGTATGGCATTGATGTACATGGGTGTTGTGCATGGTTGGAACACAGTATGGCACATGTTGTACATGGTTGATGTTTTTTTCATGATTCTCTATTCATTGTTGACATATCTTTTTCTTCATGATGTATGGTATGGAACAATTTTTATGCATGGACAGGTCCAAGGATCGTCATATGAAGAGTAGATCATTATTAGGAAGTTGATATATGTTCTGGTTGAGCAATATAATTTGTAGCAAAAGCAGATTGCAGTGGTAACATATTGTTCATCTTGTAGATAAGACAAAGGGAGACATACCCACAAGGGGAGTTATTCTTCTTCCAATGATTGGTTGCAACAACATGATTCCAGTAGGAGAGATGATTGGAATCCATTCCATCGTCATTGCATCAGAGTGATATCCCTTTTCCAAAGGGGGAGAGATTATTTAGAGGAAGCTCAAAGGAATCCAGACAGGGGCATCAACCCCAAGGATAGTTCAGGTAGGGGGAGCAGCCCCAAGGAGAGAACTACCCTTTTCCATTGATGTCAAAGGGGGAGATATAGCCATATTGATGTGGAGAGATGAATATTTATTAGGATCATTCCCATGTCTAAGTGTTGCCATCAATGATTGGTGTTGACATCAATGTTGGTGTTTCTATCAATGTCAAAGGGGGAGATTGTTATACTATGTTTTCATTGATGCCAAAGGATTGATGTCAAAGGGTTGATGTCAAGTATTGTATTATTAATGTGTTTGTATAATTGATGTATTGATTTTTGGATCATATGGTCATGGATGTAATTGATGTCAGAGGGATAATTACATGAGGTGTCATAGTGATGTGTTGTCCTGGGTTGATGTTCTATATGGTTTGATGTATAGATGGGTTGATGTAAATGTTGATCATTGCTATATTTTCATGGTTGATAGGAATTACCAAATGGATGAACTTCAAAGTGGTCCCCTTACGATGAAAGCCCTCATGGGAAGGCGTTGACATCAATGTTGGTGTTGCCATCAATGCCAAAGGGGGAGATTGTTGTACTATGTTGTCATTGATGCCAAAGGGTTGATGTCAAGTATTGTCTTAGTAATGTGTTTGTAACATTGATGTATTGATTTTTGGATCATATGGTCATGGATGTAATTGATGTTAGAGGGATAATGTCATGAGGTGTCATAGTGATGTGTTGTCATGGGTTGATATTCCAGATGGATTGATGTATAGATGGGTTGATGTAAAGGTTGATAATTGTTGTCTTGTCATGGTTGATAGGAAGTACCAAATGGATGAACTCCAAATTGGTCCCCTTATGGTGAAATTCCTAATGGGAAGACGCTTTGCGAAGTCCAAATGGCTAGGTGGTTGAGCAATCCTAGCAGTGTGGTTAGGGAACCCAAGGTTGTTTGAGGAACAATGTTATGAATATAAATGAATTTTTCAGTGAGACTATTCCATTTGGATAGTGCTTTTCATTCCATTTCTAGTGATATGTGGAATGCCACATAACTCCTCATGGTTAGAGAGTTATGGCCATGTGAAGTTGGAGAACCCTCATGTGTTGTCTAGAAGCCCTAGAAGGTAAAAGAAGTCAAATTATTCTAGAAGCTCCTAGAAAAAGTTGACCAGTAAAAGTGGTTAGTCATCGGTTAAGTGGTTGCAACAAGAAAACAATTAAAAATAAATTAGTTGCAACTAGAAGTGGAGAGTTTACTATTTGTGGAGAAAGTGGTTATAAGTGGACAAGTGGTTAGAAGTGGGTTAGCCCCAAAATAAGGAAAGTGGTTAGCGTCAGTTAGATGAGGAAGCTACTTGGAGAAGTATAAATAAGAGAGAAAGGGTATCTTGTGTGGTGAATCTCTTGAATATATTGAAGATCTACTTTTTGTGAAAGATTCATTGTAGGTACTCATGGATGCATCAGAATTTTAGTAAGTTTGAGGTTTGATGGTGAAAGTTTCGGAGGTTCATAAAACCCTAGTTTTCTGAAGATGTACATGGGCTGCAGTGGGCCAGGGCGTGTACATATGTGGGATGAAGAAGTCCAGGGAACACATACTTTAAAAATCCAAGAAAATCTTGAGTAGATGCTAGTGCCAAGTCCCTAAAGTCTGAAGCAAGTTCTAGATCAACATTCTACAGGTTCAGATATGCTACAAAGGTTTTGGTATGGGTGATTATTTTCTTGATGTTTATATTTTCTCATGGTATGGTGAATTCTTAAGGAATTATTTTTATGGTTGTATTAATGTTTGAATATGGTAGTTGGTTGGTTGAGTGGTTCTATTCTGATGTGGTTGAGGGATTTCTATGTTGTGTAATGGTATATGCATGAGGAACATGCATAACTTATTGGATGGTATATATATATATGTGTGATTGGTGATGGTACATAATTGGAAGTGATAGGTAGGTTGTAGTGATAGGTCACAAGTGGATGTGACAGAGGCATAAAGGGTTTGAAGGGACATAATATTTAAGTTTCAGAAACCCTAGTTTCTGAAGTTGTATGCAGGCTGATAGAAGGAAGAACACGTACATCTGCGTGTTGTAGTATAGGAAGGTTGGGTACATACGTGTGTTGCAATATAGACATGTTTCATACCTATTGACATATTGGATTATGTATACAAGTTGGGTCTTGTACTTGAGGGTTGGATTCCTCACATCTTGGTTGGTGTTGAGATACACATGCTATGTGTTGTATTTAGAGTTGGTGCTCTCTTGGAGTTGGTTCTCTATTTCAGTTGGTGCTGATAAAACCCAAGGATTGTAGTTCGTAATACAAAAGAATCTTATACATATATCTGGTGTTCCTTGTGTTATTTATTGTGATGGTGCATAGCTCTTTATTGTTAATGTATGTCATTGATATATATTTACATGCAAGAAACTAAGCATGAATGGAAGTGTCAGTCCTAAAGTCTACACCTTACTAATAAAGGGGTAGAGTTAGGCCACCTCAAGTTTTGGAATGGTTTCTTTAAACAAGTTCAGTTTGTTGTTTGGTTGGAGGGTTGTTTTTACCAAGACAAAAACATGGTTGGGTTGGCAAGCTAATATGGTTGTAGGTCCACTTTGGCTGGTGGCACACAAATAATAGACAAATAAGAAAAGGGAGGATAAACAAAGGAATAACAAAAAACAACTCAATGATTTAATTGCTGCAAGAAGTCTAAGTCTTAAAATAATATTTCAAGGCATACAAAAATATCCAAACATAATTACTCCCACAGGTTGAAATAAAACAAACCTTAACTAAAGCATTAGTTATTTTCTAGTTTGCATATTAGTAAAAGATGAGTTATACAATAGCTGAAAGGAAAATGAAATGTACTGTGTACACATCAATAATTGCAATCAATATAATAGAAAAACACATATAGATTTGAACATAAAGCACAATGTCATCAAGAGCATATTCACCAGGTAGAGATCTTAATCCAATCATAGAACAAGTTCAACCAGTTTGATATATTATTTTCCTTCCCAAAAACTGAACCCTGCATTCATACAAAAACTACATATTTATAAAATTTGTAGAGGCCCTCTTCCATCTAAAACATAGGCTTAAATCTACACTATAAGTTGGAGAACAAGTTATTGACTTGAGTAAATATTGTTGGAGTATAGTAATGCATACTTCAAACTTGACTTAACAAAAAGGAAGTGGTTCATATAAAACACATATGACCACTTATTATGCCTTAATTTAAAAAGTCTTGAACTTAAAGAACTAAAACTACTACTGATGATAAAAATAAACTGATGCATATGCTGAAGTAAACTGAGCTTTGAAAAAAATGACTAGTACTAATAGAACTAGGTTCTAAATCGAGCACTTCTATCCATGCGCATTGTTGGAGGCCAAATGGGAGATAACCGGACATACAAGTATCTTCTTTAGGTACTCCAACGTTCTTCTTCAAATTATCTCCTTTAGTTAAATAAATGACACTATGCAGCTGGAGTGAAGTCTTTTTTGATTTATTTATTTTTTATAATGTTTGTACACCAGAAATGAAATAACCAACTATCTAATTGAAAAACAAAGATAACAAACAGTAAAATGTGTTTAGATTACAAGAAATTCCTATATTAATTAAACTAATAAAATAAAACGAGCAAACTAACCTGTAATCACATCTCCTATTCGTCCTGTGTATAGCATCCAATTTCACTGTTTGATGAGGCAAACCCACCACAGATCTTACAAATGCTTCTTGTAAACATGAAGCAATAATGATTGAATGTGAATGACAAAACATATAAGAGATGTAGTAACAACAATTTTATAATTTCACAAATGGCCACATTGAGATAAATCCTGGTGTGAAAATTTGTGTATAAATGTTCAATGAATAAAGAAGATGAATCTTCTAATCTCAAATTTGAACAAAGCAATTACTGTATGTAATATATGGGACATAAAACATGGATATCATATAAATTTCATCACACCATTCTGCAATAAACCATGATATCTAAAGTAGTCACAATCTAATTGCAAATCGAAATGATTATAACTTGAATAAAAACACGATATATAGAAGCTAAAGTTGTGCAAACATCATCTTCTATTCAAGTCTGTCAATCATAAATCCATAGTTTTTTGCCTCCAGGCAGCAATGATCTCCATTTTACAAAACAACACAGTTATATAGGTTACAGGAACAAAACGTTTCATGTTGATAACATCTAATTTGTTCCAAAAAATGTGGGGGATGCAACCTCCCAGATTCTACTTGATACCAAAAACTAAAAGCCTATTCTAAAAAAACACAAAGATAGTATGCCGAGAGATGCCAATAGTGCTTCAAATCTCCTTAGGAATCATAGGTTCCTGAAAACACATAAGAATAAAAGATTTCAGATGTATTTTCAGTTATCAAAACAAGTAATTCGCATTTTTCTAACTAGCTACAGAATCTCACGATTCTGTAGCTAGTTATAATTATAACTAGAATCATATTTTATTGAATCAATCAAAACAAACTAAAGGTAATATGTGCAAACAAATCATTTATCCTAATTTGAAAAAGACAAAATCATCCTAGACTTATTTAAAAAAAATCATACCTCAAATTAAGGGATTCGACTTAATCAAGCAATCTTTGAATTTACTATTGTAGTCGCTGCTTCCATGTTCTTAAAAACAACAGACCCTGTGGTTTTTTGGCGTTTGTCTTTGGTTTGAGCTATGGATTGAAGTCTTCTATTCTCCTTCGTTAGCAAATTCACCTGGTCTTCCAAGGATTTAAGCCGAGACTGAAGTAAAGGCACATCTTTGTAATACCTATCGATCCATGATCGACATTCATTACATTGCGGCTGAATAGACTGTGTATTAGCAGTGATAGTATTAATAGGTGGGGAATTTTCTATTTCACCTATAGGTTCATTACTGAGTTTGATTCCGGGGAAATCAGGATTGTCCTTTAGACACGGTGGAAGGTTTGTAACATATTCATAGGGTTTATTAGAGCAAAGTCCATATGAATATGGATATTCTTCGGCTAGGAATCTTTCAATTTCCAAATCGGAATCCTCGCTTAACACATTTTCATTTTGGTCTACATAGGGTTTGGGTTTATTTTGGGCACATCGTGAAACCCAACGAGTGGCCCTTTTACTCTTATAATTGATATCAACGTTGCCTTTACAATTTTTCGTTGTGGATTTTTTAACAGTCTTGACACCTTCCTTTGGATACGAATCTGGTAGAGTGTCGGGTTGGGTAGTGTCAGGATAGGTCGAGGGTTCCAAATTAGAAATAGGATCACAGGGAAAGAGTGAAGGAGGAGAGATGATAGTCTTCACGATGGTTTCTCTGATGAAAGACTTGTCAACCTATCCCAACTCACTGCTATCGAAACCATTTTGTAACAGAAAAGAATCCCAACAATCATTGTTTAATTTCAACTGATGTATAATAATAATCTTGATCAAACAATGATGGAATAGACTAGAATCCGACTTCTGCCTTTTAAAACGCTTTTCCATTTTGTATAGACTTTGAAGGAGAAAATAGGGCATGTTCAGGGGGAAATCGATAAAACTCATAAGCAATCGCAAGTGATATAAGAAAACTAACCCATATCTCCCCTCACAGGTAACAAACTATTTCACAATAGCTAACAGATCATTCCATCTAGGTTTTAAAGCTGATACAAGCATACCTCGGTCGCAACTGGTAATTCTCCTTGAGGTGAACAACAATGACCAGGGAACCTCTTCAACCTTTGAGTTTTTGAACCATTTTTGTCCCATAGTTGGTAGACCGGTGGCTTGGCTTATAAAATCTTCATTTAACTCAAGCTATATGTCTCCTATTTTTGCTCTGCAACTGTCGAATGTCAATGCGAATTCTTGAGTAACTCTTATATTAAAACCCTCGAACTTTTCAACAAACACACGCTAGCCGTTCCTTTCTAGGTCATCTCTGGCATTGTCAAATGATAAAAATGTCTGGATGTCGTTGGGCTCAATCCTCACGATAGGAGCCATGGATAACAACAAGGAATCAACATAAGGTTCAGGGGTAGGGTTTGATAGAATAAACACAGATCCATCGCCTCAAGTTTCCTCACTGTAATGCAAAGATAGCTCGAAATGGTAGGCATGAGCGTTAATTACCATGCGTGTGAGAGAGGTCGTGTAGATAGAGGCCATGCAAAACTATAATACCACGCTGTACTTGGAATGACACCTCAGCATAATGGTACACACAATGATCATAACAGTTGAAAACAATAGTATGCATATCCACAACTTGATCACAAAAAATAATATATCAAATAAACAATTGAATCAATAAAATTTTATAAATCAAAACCCCAATGACATTAGTCGAATACTAAATGAGTGGAGGTTCTATACTCATGTAACCAAGGCATGTTCAATACCAAGGGGTTATAATCATGAAAAAAACTATGTTCATAGCGAAATACGCCAATTCGACAATAGACCATATGAACATTAACCCTTTAATCAGAAAAAAAAAAAATCAAGTATGAATTCTAGCTGTTATTTTTCATGCTTACAATCATGAAAACAAAAATCAAAAAGCAGGTATGTAGAAAGCGATGAGTAACAAGTGTCGTTTAATGAGAAAGTTTGTGATGAATAACAAGAATTTAAAGACCCTGTGTAGGCAGCTTGTAAAAATAGAGATTATATTATTGCTGCTAACACAGTACTGCAACAATGGTTTCCTCGGAAGCGAAAGAGAAGGCAAAGAAATCTTTGGAATAGTCAGGGCTGACCAATAGAGGGGATGCAACTAAATATTTCTTGATCCTTTGGAATGTTGATTTTACTTCTGGTGACCACTTAATAAAATCATATTTCTTCAACATGTTAGTGATAGGCCTTATGATTTCAACAAAGTTTGGCACATAATGCCTTAAAAAATTTATTCTTCCTATAAAAGACTGAATAGACTTCTTATTTCTGTGGATTTCAATTTCCTGAATGACATCAAATATCTTTGGGTCTATTTTTATTCCTCTTGCTGATATGATGTGGGCTAGGAGATTACCTTCCAGCATGGAAAAGTGGGACTTCCTAGGATTCAAAGAGATCCCATACCTTCTACATTTCCGAAAAATATTTTCAAGGTGTTGTAAATGTTCATCATCAGATTTGGGGAAAGTGGTGATGTCATCCAAATATATGACCATGAATTTGACTTTTCCCCCCACAAAGGCTATGTCCATGGCCCTTTGAAAGGTGGCCCCTGCATTCATTAGTCCGAAGGGAATTTTTTCATACATGAATGTTCCCCATGGGGTGGTGAATGTTGTTTTCTCTTTCTCTTCTTCACACACTGCTATCTAGTTATAACCAGAGTATCCATCCAGCAAGGAAATCCTGTGGGCACCTACTACCCTTTGCAAAATATGGTCCATCTTGGGCAGGGGGCAGTTTTCCTTCAGAGAAAACTTGTTGAGATTTCTAAAATCGTCACACAAGCGTATTTCCCCACTCTTTTTCCTGACATGTACCAAGTTGGCCACCCAATCCGAGTACCTCAAGGGAACAATAATTATGGCATCAAGAATTCGTTTCAGCTCTTTTTCAATAATGGACATCAGCATTGGATTAAATTGTCTAATCTTTTGTCTGAATGGTTTAGAACCAGCCTTCAGAGGGATCTTGTGCTGGATGATGTCAATGTCATATGTATTCCAATCCTCATATGACCATGAAAAACATCAGCACAATTTTTCATGAGGATGGCATACCTGTCTTTTTGTTCCACAACTAGTGCCTTGGACAATTTGACTATTTTGGGATTTTCAGCAGTCCTGATGTTGCAACCCATTACCTCTTCTTTTTTATTTTTGATGGAAGCTTCTCTGGAGACATTATTACTTTCAACAACCTTTCCAGTGGAACTAGACCCCTAGGGATGTGATTTGTTTTAAGTTCCACAATGTTGTGTCCATCCACTTTGTTCAGTAGATGAGATGTTTCATGATTTTCTGATTCATCCTCTTCACCCTCTTGATCTATTGAGATATTGGAGAATTCTTCAATGGTATTCATAAACCTTTGTATATCCAAATCATCACTAAATACTTTCCAGTGCTTTATGTTGTCTAGTATTGTTGTCCTATGTCTGAATTCCACTTGATACTTAAGATTTGGACCAATGGGAGCTTTGAAGGTACTGGCAGCCAAGGCCAAATAATCTGCCTTCTGATTTTCCTCTCTAGGAACGAGGGATATGTTAAATGCTAAGAACAAGTTGTCAACTAGGTCCCATACCTCGTTCCTACACTGCTTGAGCCTCTGTTGTTTATCTTGATAGATATTTTTGACTTGGTTGATAATCAACTCAGAATCACCAAAAAATGCCAAACTGTCAATGGCCATGTCTTTGGTATCCCTCAATCCCAGCACTAAAGCTTCATACTCAACTATATTGTTAGTAGTCTAAAATTCCATCTTGTAAGAGAGCATTATTACTTCTTGTGAAGGGGAAATGAGGACTATACCAGCCCCAAAACCTTCCTTTGATGAAGAGACATCAAAATACATCTTCCATACCTTTTTCTGCTGATATGTTAGTGACTATTTTCTACATTTGCTGACTGATATTTATGGTTCATCATCATTTAAATGGAAAAAATATGACCCGATCTCATCCTCAACAACAAAAAATGGATAGCTTCTTGGATTCTGGTGATCACTGATGATATATGCCAATTTGACCACCCTGTATATCCTCCTATGTTCTCTTCCAAAAACAGGGATGGTAGCATATGTGAGGTCCATTTGTAATGATCCTCCAAACTTCTTGGCACATGTCATGGAAAAGAGCATACAACACTTGGGGGGGATGTCATCCACAACAATTCCCATCACTACACTTTTCATGGGTAACTATTCCAAAGAAACCACAAGGTCTTTTGTCAATCCAAAACATTTCACTTTTTTAGAGTCAAAGGAGTAAAGGTCTTGGTAGGGCTTGGTGATCTCCAGACCTAGTTCCACCATTACAACCTTAGGCATAACATTCTGAGAGGCACCTGAGTCCATGAGACAATTATGTAGGATATTTTCATGGAAATTTAAATATATGTAGAATGGTGGAGAGGCATCAAAACCATCCTCAATGTGTGGACCCGCAGTAATGGATGGGTTTTCATCCTGCAGACTGATTACATCAGAAGTTACAACAAAAATAGGTGGCTGTTGAAACTTCATATTATATTTTTTGAATGGCTCATTTTTCAACAATTATGACAAAGGCATATAGACTTTTATTTTGCTCAACTCAATCTCTAGGATGAAATAGGCTTGTGGTCTTTCAACTTCCTTTACTTAAGGGACAATCGGTTTAGATGGGGGAGGTTGGTGAGCTTTAGTCAATGTACCCTTGCTTGGATTTTTCTTGGGATGAACTTTTGTTTTTTTGTTCTGATCAGAGGTGGTGGATTTGGGAGCCCATGTTCTAGGCCTCAAATCATAATTATTTTGGGGCTAGCCTTGAATATCAAATTGATTTGATAGTTGTGCTACCTCATAATCTTGTTGTGTTAAGTGACTGGTATAAAAATCAGTTTCATTGAAGAGTACATCAACATCATCCACAACATCACTTTCTACATCTATTTCCTCAATCTAATTTTTTTGGAAAGGGGGTACTACTCTTTTATCATCAACATTCCTTTTTTCTCTCTGCATTATTTAGGGGACATCATTCGACCTCCTAAATTGGTTTGGATTTTTATTCATAGACCCTTGAAAATATCTGTTTGGTTGCTTAGATTCCCATTTCAGATGTCAAATCCTTTAATGTTTTAGTCATTTCAACAAGTTTAGGATCAGATGTGGCTAGGTTAGAGGAGGCATGGGAATCTTCCCTTTGTTTTTTATTGTCTTTATCAGATCTAGTCTTTAACCTGTCTGATTCTAGGATGTTGGACTCAACCTCAGTGGTTGCTTCTTGCATGGAAAACAAGGTGGTGGACCTTCTCTCCCCCAACATAAAGGATAATTATGCATCAAATGCATTGGAATACATGATCTTGGAAGAGGCTTCAGTTGGTTTTATCTCGTATGGGATTCTGCCATACATCTTATTGAATCTCTTGGTGAAGTATGAAATAGAATCACCATTCTTTATCTTAAGAGCCCCAAACTTAGTGATGTAATAAATATAATCTCTTCTATCACCCCATTGATTTATGAAATCTTCATCTAACACATTAATATCTGTAATGGAGGCTGGAGGGAGATCTCAAAACCATTTCCTTACTTCCCCATCCAAGCTCTGTACAAACAACCTTATCCACACATCTGCATAGTCAATGTTGAAGTTGTCTACAAAGTTGTAGAAGGCTACTATATGCTCCTGATCTGTGACATCCCCTTCCCCATTATATCTTGGAAAATATTTCATATAATCTGTGGCGGGGACTGCATGTAAACCTATAGGAAAAAATAGGGGTGCATATCTGGAAACAATTATGGAATCCATCCTATTAACAACCATTGCTTGG
>ML839970.1:20430-37182 GCA_009831015.1 Picea engelmannii | reverse complement strand
CATTCATGGAGGCCTTGCAGTTGGATATTAGTATCCAACATGAAATTAAACACATATTCACAATCAAGCCTACATTTGCTAAATATACGGACATGGACGAAGTGTATAGGAGATTGCTCAAAGTCACAGTGCCAGGTCATATCCGATGGGAAGAACTGTGTGATCTGCTAGATTAGCTGATGAGCTGTCACAATCTAGTCACTGGTCCAGTCAGAAGAGATTGCGAAAGCACCTCGCCAACGGCCTACCCCAGAAATTTCCGCATGCAGTTGTAATGAGTCATCAAACAGTTTTTGATTAGTTAAAGTAGTTAGACTAAAAATAGAATGAACACGTCTTGATTAGTTATGACAGGAACATTTGTAATTTGAATTATAAATACTTCAACTCTCAAAGTATTGGGGGTTGTTGTTCCGCACATCCTATTGCTATTAAACTGTATCATTTTTGAGGAGATCCACCATTAATAAAGAAGAGGCACTTTACAGGATTCTTGCGTATGTTCACTGGTGATGTGATTTCTTAAGTTAAATGTTTTTCTTTCTCTGTAATAATTTTTGTTTTCAAGGACTAATCTTTAAGAATAACGTTAAGTTGCAGGATTTATCTTGGATACCCTGTTTTCGATTCTAAGGATTTTCATGTTTATCTTCTAATACCTTCAATTAAGAAATTCTTAACTGCTTGTTAGTTGAAGTTATTTTTCTTATATTTTCCTCTCTCCATCATTTTAATTACTAAAGATCCAGTGAATGTATTATCTCGCCCTGTGAAGTTATTTTTCGGCATTTCTGGTTGTATCCGTTATTTGATGAAACAAAGACCCCATAGCCCAATGGATGTGTAGACTGTCTCAACCAATTTAGACACCACTTTTACAACAAAACATACTCGTGCCTTTACCTAGCCTAATATCTGAAATAAAAAACAAAGCTAGATCATATAGAGAGATCCCTCTCTGAAGCTGGAAGGGCTAGATCCCAGCTTTAAAAGCGGTTGGTTAAGGTTACCTTAGTAGATTTCTTCTTTTTCAACCTCTAGGAAATTTACCAAGTGCTAACAGAACTAGTTGACAAAGTGGTTGATCCGATACCATCCTCGATCAATCCCACTCTCCCCTCAGAGAGTGAAACTAAAGTGGTTGATCTGATCCCATCCTCTATCGATCCCACTCTCTTGTTAGAGAGTGTCACTCAAGTGGTTGATCTGTTTCCATCTGTCGACCCCATTCTCTCCTTGGAGAATGAAACTCAAGTGGTCGATCCTACTCTCCCGCTAGAGAGTAAACCCGATACTGCCCATGTTTTTCTCATTGATATAGACTCTGCAGTGTCAGGGGGTATTCCTCCTTCTCCCGTGAAACTCCCTCCAAGTAATGAGACCATCCATTTTGATTGGGGTGTGCTAACTGGACCTCGTCTTCCCTCTTACATTCCTTTCTAGATTACAGTACAGGTTTGTGGTCGGGACATTCCTCAAACGTTGATAGATGAAGGTTCATCTGTTAGTATTTTGTCCTCTATTGCTTGGCAAGATTTGGGTTATCCTCCACTTGCACCGGTTACACAGAATCTATTAGCTTTTAACAGAAGAACTAGTCAACCTTTAGGGACCCTTCCTCGGTTTCCTATAACTTTGGGAGGGAAAACTATCTTCATTGACGCCATGGTAGTCCAAGACCCCTTGGATTTTTCTTTATTCCTTGGGAGGGATTATGTCTATGCCATGAAAGCTATTGTGTCAACTCTTTTCGTGTGATATCTTTCCCTCACGATGGACAGGTTGTGACTGTTGATCAAATTTCATTCATTGACCATGCCTGGATTACCTCCCTGAATGGTTCTTATATGCAGACGGTATCGCCACCGCCACAGGTCAATTATGTGGCGTTGTCTCCCATGGCTTTGACTTCTGATGACTTAGATCTGGTAGTTGACACAGTGATCTCTTCAATAGGGTTGCTAGAGCTTGATCTCTTTACTCCTGTCGTGATCCTCGACATGGTGTCCTTCCAGAGTGTGTTTCTTCCTTCCAGTGAAGACCTCTTGGAAGCCATGACTGCATTTTTTTCCCTAACATGGTCTCCTTACAGAGCATTTTCCTCTTGGAATCCATGATTCAGAAGTTCGAGGATAGTTTTTTGCGTCTCTGAGGCAACCTCGTTAAAAAATGAAACATAGGTATTTGAGCATGGTTTTTTGATTTCAATCTCGTTAAAAAATGAAACCACTTATGAGGATAGTTTTTCGTCTCTGTGGCAACCTCATTAAAAATGAAACAGAGGTTACGAGCATAGTTCTTGTTTCTATGTCAATCTCGTGCAAAAATGAAATAGTGCTCCCCCTCTCTGTTTGAGTCAAGTCCTTCATATAGTATTTGAAGCTTCCTTTCCTTCGCCTTTGTCATTGGATGAAATGAAGCTTGGGGGGAAATACTTCCAGCCTCTGAACTTCATGTTGAAGTAGAGCTGCTAGTACCGACCATCCATGTGTTATGCGTTGGGAAGTCCAAGCATAGTTTTCTATGGTTCAAGCTTGTGTAAAATTGAAACCCCCTACCTCAAGAATAGTTTCCTCTGGTTCAAGCTTGTCTAAAAATGAAACCAGGTCCAAGCATAGTTTTTTTTAGATTTTAAGCTTGCGTAAAAATTAAAATCTATCCCAAGCATAGTTTTGTTTTGTTTTAAAGCTTGCGTAAAAATGAAAACAATCCCGAGCTTAGTCTTTGTTCTTTCTCATGCTCGTAAATACATGAGAATGTGGTCGAGCATACTTTTATCACTTTTTTGGGATCACAAGGTTATACAAAAAAGGAACCCCCCTGGAGTCCTCTTTAAGCTCTTTTCAGACTCTCTAAACATGAAAATATCGTCGAGCGACCTTGCTATTTTCACGCTCGATAAAGTATTTGAAGTAAGCGTCTGGTGAGAGATAATTTATCTCTTTTTAGGTCTCGTCTAGACTATATTAAGAAAAAGGAACTGAGAGAGTTCTCTTTTCAGTGTTTTTCCAAACTCCATAATCTTGAAAAACCTTCGAGTTTTCTATCTCTAGACTCGTTAAACAAACATTGACAGACCCATGATGGGACCGAACCACTCCTTCTTAGGGTTCATTAAACATACTCTGAGGGACTCGTCCGAAGGATGATATTATATCAACAAGCATATGTTATCCTCCTCAAGCTTGCGTAAAAATAAAGAGGTACTTGCTAGAAATGGTGGGGGAAAATTTGGGAAAGGGATATGTTTCATTTTCGTATTGATTGGCAGTAAGCGTCACTCTTGAACATGACACCCCCTATTCATCATTTGAAGCCGGTTTGGGAAATCTATTTGTCTCTCATTCGATTTGCGATAAGGTCATTCCCTGTGTCATCTTTGAGTCAATGCTGCCAAATCATTCGTCGTGTCATTCATATGTTCAAGAGAAGTCCATTTGAAACCTATATTGAGTCAGCCATCTGCAGTTATCCATTCTTTCCATGTCATCCTTCCCTGTGTCCGGTCCAATTTGCAAATTGCTCTGTTTCACCTTCAAAATCTGTTACTCATTTCATGTCATTGATGGGGGATACATCAAGGCCCTCCTGTGATGAGTTTTGTTCCATCGACTTCAACTCATTATCCAGAATCAAGACTTAGAAATTACTTGGTACCTTGGAACTTGCATGCCTCAATGGCAGGTTTCCTCGCTTTCGACTGTGGATTTACATCATTGACCCTTGATTGAAAGATTCCATCAGATGTTCGACATGAACTCATTTATTCACACTCAATGGATTGTACAATGGTACCTTGGGAGTCATTGACATGAATGGTGATTTCCCTCGCACTTGTTAACGGTTATATCATTGATCAGTAATCAAGTGGTTTCTACCATGTTCGACTTCAACACATGTAATCACATGGTTAGATTCGTACTTTGGGTGACGAGATTGAAGACCCTGGATATTATCTATGTGATCCAGGTTGTGATGGAGTATGTATAATTTGCGACACATAGATCCACTGTGTATGTTTCATGGCTATGTCGTCTTGATTTGAAATTTCTTGCATAGATCCACAGTGTATTCCAGTGGCTATGCTATATTTTGACGGCATGGATCCACAGTGTATGGTTGGTGGCCATGACCCATGTATATAATGTCATCAGTCTATGATCTGAGTATGGGAATGCCTACCTCAGAATTGGTATATATGATATTCTGCAGATGCTTGGGTGTTCGCAGGTTTCCGATTAGATGTGCTCCTGGTTGTCGACACACACATGTAGCTTACAAAGTCTATCGACTGTCACTGGTTCCAACCTCATACTTTGGGGGGCATTCTGTTACCCATGATTTTGGTCATCATGATGATGTATTGATGATGGTGTACTCAGGCTCTTCATTCGAATTTTCTCCTGATAAAGTTACCTTCATCTCTTTCCAGAAATCATAGTTTTGAGGAATGTTCGTAGCCTGCCAGTATATTTGCCTGCGAGAATGTATGATTCTCGCAGGCTACCTTAAGCCAGGGTGTGAGAAGTTTTCACTGTGTTAAACTTCTAGGGTGCAAAATCTTTCTAAAGAAGGGAAAAAGATGAATTCTCGAAGCTTCTAGAAGAGAATCTTCTAGAAGGATGAGATGGCATTCGAATGATTATCCTAGTACTGGATTCCCTGATATTTTGGGATCATTCTTATCCAAGTAACTAATTCATTCTCTCCTATATATTGAGTGAATTCTCATGGAAAAATTTAGAAGCAAACAAGGTCAAGCAAGACATTGGAGAATTGGTGAAAGACTGTGTGAAGGACTGATGCTACAGCAGCTAGGAAACTCCAACAAGTTTATCAAAGGTGGTTGATATTCTTCATGCAAGTGAGAAAGTGTGTGTGTCAGAGCTAAGGGTCATCAAAAGGAAGTTTGCAACATCAAGGCTTAGGTTGTACTCTTTACTTTCCATCAATATGATACATTAATATGTCCCTTTCCCATAAAGCTAATTCCACTTTATTGTATAACTCCTTGATCATATACATAGATTGACTGTTGAATAGATTGTGCTTTCTTCACTTTGGTTGGTTGGTGTTGTCTTGGTCTTGGCTGCACAAGAGAACTGGAGCGAAGCAGGAGCAACAAAGACTATAGGAAGCGATTACAAGGTATGTGATTAGTTCTTGCCTCCTAGTTCATTCAATAGTCAAAATCTAGGGAAATAGTATTATTCTGTCTTGCTTTGTTCTATATCCAGGTGGATCTAGGGAGATCGGTTTGTGTCCGCACTTATAGATTTATCCAATAACATAACTCAGGAAGATTGGTTGCAACTACAACAAGAAGACCGAACAACATATACATCCTAGACATGAGGAAGAGAGAGAAGACAAAATCCACACAAAAGGATTCCAGGGAAGAAAAAGTCCCAAAGACAAAAAATAAGGATGAATTATTATTGAGTGCCACATGTTCAGGGGGAGAAGCCCCAAAGAAGAAGGTTACCTTTTTCCGTTCAAATCAGGGGGAGAAGCCCTACCCTTTTCCATTGATGTCAAAGGGGGAGAAAAATTGGGATCATGATGATAGGGGGAGCATGAGTGTTGCCATCAATGACAAAGGGGGAGATTGTTGGAATATTAGTTGTTGTCATTTATGTCAACCTTTGTCATTGGTTTTGGACCACAAGATTGATGAAGGTATTTGGACATAAAGGAAAATGCACATGCAAATACAACACCCATGGATGGATAATATACATCATGTTGTTTCTAGTGGTATGTGGCACATGATGTGGATCCTCATGGTTGAGGAGAAATGAATTTTTGAATATGACAAAGTGAATTGAAGAAGGAAGTACATGTCGTCCCTAAAGATAATTAAAGAAAAGAATTACAAAATAAGAAAGTGCCAGGTCGGTCCTAATGTTAAAAGAAAGTGACATAAATGGTATAAATATATATCATTATACATTCACTTTAGACACAAGTCGAATTTCAGAGGAAATCAAAATTAAAGAAGGCCGGATTTCAAGGGAGGATGAAGTCTTTTGGTGATGTGTTCTAAGTATCAACCATTTTGGGGATTTTCCCTTATTGGATGCAGGTGGGACATGATTCATAGATCTGCCAGGATCTGGAGATACCCTAACCTCTATATTATATTTACTTGCATCACCTTCATTCTATGAATCGGGCACTTGTTCCTGCTCCTTCAATCCCATAGACTTCTAGAAATAACCCCAAGGAATTTCAATTTCCTCTAACGTGAAAGACACAAGAAATTTTATTAAGCATTGATGGTACAGGCTCCTATGAGAATATATAGGGTAGATTTGAACCCTCTTGGCCATTTGGGTCAGGATTTTAAGTAGGTATTAGGGTAATTTTAGTTCTTTATCTCCACTTATATGCATAAGGAAATGAAGGTGGTAGCAATGTACTATGATGAATCAACCCTCATCTATTATATACCTCTGCACAACTACTAAGGTTTCCTTCCAATCTTCCTTTATCCACTACACATGGATTCCTTGGCTCCATTCAGGGTCTTGGTGCTCGGGAACCAAGAATTTATTGTAGAGGTGGGGAGAAAAATTTCCTTTTTTAAACCAACTTTTCCCCACATATAAGGAGAGCGCAAGATGCTCTAATGAAGTGTTATGTAATATGAATCTAGATATCCCAATATGCATCTAGAAGCCATCGAATGTCTGCATGAAAAGCATAGCCAAGCCTATGTGGTGTCCTT
Source organism: Picea engelmannii (assembly GCA_009831015.1). Classification (NCBI taxonomy): domain Eukaryota; kingdom Viridiplantae; phylum Streptophyta; class Pinopsida; order Pinales; family Pinaceae; genus Picea; species Picea engelmannii. The sequence goes on along the minus strand of ML839970.1, from coordinate 30,452 downwards.
CAAATTCTTACAGGAGGTCATACCATTCCACCTTTATGAAAATATCCTTGATTTCAGGTATGGCCTCGAATAGCTCAAGGCCTTGTGGCTCATTTCTGTTCAAATTCCATGGCTCTCGAGGAGGAACCATGGTGTACATAGCAGTTCTTTTGTCGATGATGCAGTGAATGTGAATCTCCTCATGTTGAATTTGATACCTACGTGTTGTTAACCCTTCGTTCAACATGTAGTATCCATGATGGAACAATACCATTCTCACGACCATGATTGATGTTGTATAATGATGAAATTGCATGTAGACTACTATGGAGGTGCTCGTTTATGATTGTGCATGTATGCATGCACCATTCAAATGGTTTAAACATTTAAAATAACACTTTAAATTATTAAATAATTTAAAAATTAGTGCGGCAATAACATTTGCAATAATAACTTCGTTCTTGAAATCATCCCTATTCTGCATATAAAACACTATAACACCTGCTATGAACTCAACCAATGATAAGCATGATGACAATGAATTCAGACTCAAACCATAACATATAATTACCCTTCAATAAAACAAAATATGGTGCAAAAATTAGTCAAGAGGGGTAGTGACCATAAAAAATGAGTCATTTTAGTAATAGGGGACCAACTTAACCAACATAAAAGGTATGATTTTTGATGAAGGTATAGGGTAATGAGAGAGGAGGGGCAGGGGTGCAGACTTAGGTCTCAACAAGAAGTAATAATTAATGATGTTGTGAATGGTTATTGCTAACTAAAGTTTTGTGAGAACTGTAAAAAGATCCTCACAATGATTCACCCCCCCTCTCCTCTCTCAGTGTGGTCGGTGTGTCCAACATTGTTAACAAAATTTTAAAGTGATGAAAAATCCTTGCACCATCCAGAGTCCATTCAAATCGCACACCTTTCTTTTGCAAAGATGTAATTGGATGCACAATTTGTGAGAAAACTTCAATAAACCTTCTTTAATAACCATAAATTCCCATAAAGGACCTTACCTCTGCGACATTTCTTGGTGTCATTCATTCCTCAATGGATTTTGTCTTTTCCGGATCCACAACTATTCCATCCTTGGAAATAATATGACCCAAATAATGAATTTTTAGCTGATAAAATGAGCACTTGATCAACGTTACATAAAGTTGATGCTCCCTCAATACCTGCAACACCATCCTCAAGCATTGATCATGCTCCTCTTCATACTTTTAGTAAATAAGTATGTCATCCATAAATACAATGACACACTTATCTAAATAGTCTCTGAAAACTCCATTCATCAGAAACATGAAGACAACTGGTGCATTTGACAATTTGAAAGGCACCACTATTAACTCATAATGTTCATACATTGTTTTGATGGAAGTATTATTGATATATTCTTCTTTAATTCTCACCTGGTGATCTAGATTTGAGATCAATATTTGAAAATATTTTCATACCATGCAACTGATCAAAGAGGTCATCTATCCTTGGAAAAGGATACATGTTCTTTATTGTTACCTTGTTCAACTTCCTAAAGTCGATACAAAGTCTTAGTGTACCATCCTTCTTCTTCACGAACAATACTGAGGCACCCCAAGGTGACACTCTTGGGCATATATACCCCTTCCTCAAAATCTATTAAAGTTGCAAATAAAACTCCTTCAACTTTGGCATACTAATCCTATAAGGAGTCTTGGATACAAGCATTGCTCCCAATATTAGATTTATATAGAAATCAATATCTCTTTTCATTGGAAACCCTAGTATCTCTTTAAAGATATCCTCAAGATCTTTCATTACTGCACATTCTTCAACATTTGGCACTTTATCCTTAGGTGCATCTTCCATGTGTACTACAAATACTTGACATCCTCTCCTGTATATTTTTCTCAATTACAAGGATGAGACTTCTTTGATAGTTACATACCTTGGAATTCCTTGAACTGTTCTTAAGTTTCCTTCCTTATCTAAAAAAGTAAATGCCTTATTGTAATAGTCTAGGAAAACATGGTGCTCATCCAACCAATCCATACCAATGAGGAAATCATACGATCCCAAAGGTATAATATTCAAATCATCATTTATGCGCAGTCCATTCATATCCATTAGACATGCCTTAACCATCTCACTAATTTTCCTTTTTTCTCCTGTAGCTAACTGCACCAATCAAGGTTTTCCTATCTTTCTTCTTGGAAATTGAAACCTTTCCACTATCTTAGGATCTAGATAACTATGAATAGCTCCTGAATCAATTAAAATAGCAATGGGTTGGTCATTAATCTTACCTTCCACTTCAATCATGTGCGACTGGAAATCAACTTACTTGTTCTCTAGGGATACATAAATCCTTGGTACATTTCTACCAATGTCCTCAACTGTCGCAACTTGTTGTACATTGTATGAAATACTCACTTTATCACCTCTTTGAGGGTAATCTCTATGCATATGATCCCTGCCACAACCCCAATATTGAATAGGTTTTTCCCTTGGTTTTTCTCCACTATCTCTATCATTCTGGAATTCTTAGGAGTTGGTTGTCCTTGCGCAGTATTTCTGAAAAAGGGTGGTTTATCCCCCTTCTTCCTCTCTTCCACCTTTCTTTTCATATTTTCTTCCCAATACTTATGGAAATTTGATCTTCCCATTTGTTGATCATAAAGACATTTAGTGCACGTTATGGTTTCCTTCAATTTCTTGGGATAATTGTTGGAGCAGTCTATTTTGGGGTGCAATGCAACAAATGAGGAAGACAACTAAGGAAAGGACCAAAGGAAGTAATGCACACCAGGAAAGAAGTGAAATCAGTGTGACATAAGGAAAGGAAAGTAGCACATGAGGAATTAAGGAGAAGAAGCACATAGTAAAAGCAAGGAATGGTTGGATCGAAGACCAACCATGTGAAGGAAGGTATCACGTGGACAAAGATAATCCACTAGGGTTAGGGTTTTGGTAGTCAATGTAATAGGTTTAAACCATTTGTTGTAATATAAATATGATGTATGAGGTAGATAGGGAGATGATCAATAATTATCTTTTTAGTGAGAGTTGAAGTATTTGTGAGAACCTTTTTGAGTTTGAGTCATAATAATTTGTTTTGGTTGAGATCTTTGGAGATCATATGGAGTCAGTTTGGAGATTCATGGAGTGTAAATGAGGGTCAGTTCACAAGATGTGGATCTTGGTGCGATGCTAGTCATCCTCACAGAGTACTACAAACTTTTTATGTAATGTGCGCAATGCACTATATTGATGAATATGAATAAATAAGACAAATCTTTGTGGATGTAGCCCAGGGGGGTGAACCACAATAAAACCCATGTTGTTATGTTGAATGTTTTCCTTTATGCTTTATTATACTTTTATGTTGAATGAATAAATGAATGCATGAATCTGTTAAGCATGAATTATTGTGCACACTAGATTAGACATGTTATTTTATGCAAAATGAATGTTAAGATTTAATTGAACAGTAGATCTGAATGATGGTATGGTAGAATGAAGTATATTGAAGTAGAAGAAGAGAAGTATGCCTAAAATCCCCATGATCACCATCCCTTCCATGATTGCATACATATGAGTCATGAAATCACCCATAATCCATCTCGAGTGAGACTGCATTGTGCACTTTGTGCACAGTGTGGCCTTCTAGTTTACCAGAGGGGCCGATGGTTTCTAGGGTTTTGTTGGAGAACTAAGGTAGAACTTGGGCCAGCCCATACATCCAAAAAATGGTTTTGTTGTTGGTTGGAACTCAGAAGATCGTGTTAGAAGGGATCTGATGAAGAGAATGCAGTGGTATAAGGGGATGTTTAGGCCATGGAATCCTACCAAGAAAGAGATTGAAATATGGTTGGAAACAAATCATCTTGAGTTTTCACTGAAAGAAAATAGAAGCTCCAGGTATACACTGGACCATTATCTATAGAGGTATGTGTTTACTTATTTGCATGAGGCATATTTATGTTATTTTCCTGAGTTTTTACATGAGTGGTTATTGCGGTTGCGTTCCATTATTCTTGGTTGCTAATTTTGATAGATTTAGTAGGATGGGAAGAACCTAAATACTCATCCTTTTGTGACAGAAAAGGAAAGTGTTGCGCAACAAGATATGAAATTTTTTGGTACAATACAGATCCAAAGTAGAGGAAAGTGAATTCAAGAAATTTTGGCATGTACCTTGGATAAATGTAGGAGAAAATAGAAGACAACTAGATAATATCACTAGAAGTGGTGAAGGAGAATGCGGGGATAACAAAATTTAAGGAATATATGCACAATATATGGGTACAATAAAGGAGAGACCCCAAGAATAATTGGTTAAAGATGCAGTATTACGTTATAGCATAAGAATTCCAATGGGTAATAAAAGGATGGACATATCCGTGGAAGGTACCAGTGGCTATAAAGAAAGGAGAAAAGGGAAAAGAACAAGAAGATGCTGGCACGTCACATAAATCAAGTAGTCCAACAAAAAATACCAGGAAAACATCACAATGCATGTAATCAATAGAGAGTGCGACAATAGTCAAGAAGTAGAGTAAGAAGGAAACGATACCGAGGGCCTCAGAAATAGGAACTGAGCATGACGAAGGAACAAATGGGGAAGAATAGAATAAGGATACCATCCCTCACTAGGAGAAACCTGCGCATACAGAAACACCACCAAAGAGAAAATAAACAGTGAAGATAGGAGAATAAAGAAAGAAGATGAAGGCGCAGAAGAAGCCCCCTCAGCTCACCATAACTAAGGATGATGCAGAATTGGTGGAAGATAAAGTACATGATCGAGGAGAATAAGAATTGTATGTCACATAGTCACAAAGAGAAGAATTGATGAAAAATATGATGGCGGTAAAAGAAGTTCTGGAAATCCTACAGATTAATGTAGCACGACAAAAAGGAACCACACAATAAGAGAAAATACATGAAGAAAAGGAGACAGTGCAGACAACAATAATGGGAAGTGATACTTTTGAGATTAGTCAAGTATTTCTATAGGTAGACGAGGACACAATGAAAAAACCCTTGAAGGATATAGAGTAGTTGGACTTGGTACTATCCAAGATTCCAACCAAGGCATTATACAAGCTGCAGATTAGTTTTGCACACGAAGTTCAATCAAGGGCCAGAACATATGAGATGAAATTGGAGACAACAAAAGAGGAAAATGAGATAGTGGAGATAGCCCTCAAATAAGTGCAGATCGAGAGAGACAAAGAAAAATAATGCACAGGGAAACTCAAACAAAGGCTTGAGGAAGTCTTTCAAACTATCCCAGAAAACGCACTAGCATGGAAGTTCAACAAAGAAGAGAAGATCCAAAAGATAATGCAGGCTATGGACAACTATAGGCAGAAAATAACAGAATTGGAAGAGAATATGATCCCTAGGACTCCACGATGGATCAAATCACAGAGGGAACAAGAGGTTTTGGAATATACGAAAAATATTGAAGGAGATATTGATAGAATGACATAATTATATAATAGTACAATGCAGATGTGGACTGAACTGGAAGAATATGTGAAGATTTAGGAATTAGACCTGAAGGAGGGAAGTATAAACATTGAAGTCTAGGATTTGAAGCACATACAAAATAACATGGCCATCTTAGGTAGGAAGAAAATTGCACAGGAGATAAAGAACTTGCAAGCATAACTGAAGGCAGTCTAGATGGAGAAGCAACTAAGGCAGGCTCAATTGGATCCATTGCAGGAAGGGGCCGAGACAATGATCACAGAGTTGGAAGAAAAAAAGGGCATGATAGAGAAGCTACACTTGGAGAGTGTAGAAGTGTTGAAGGATAAAATTACAGTACATATAGTAGAGAGAATCGCAGAAAGGAGTGCACAGGAGAAAGCACAAGTAGAAGAGATGACAAGCATATTTGAGGCACCGAAGAAGTCAGTGGAGGGGGACAACAATACCTAAATGTCTTGGGATGAGACACAGGTAAGTGTTGGGGGCCTGTTGGAGTAGGATATTTTTGGGTACAACGCAAAAAATGAGGCAGACAACTAAGGAATGGACCAAAGGAAGTAGCGTGTGCTAGGAAAGAAAGGAATGCAATGTGATAGAAGGAAAGGAAAGAAGTGTGGTGGAAATTAAGGAGAAGAAGCGCAAATTCAAAGAAAGGAATGGTTGGATCGAAGATCAACCGTGTGAAGGAATTTATTATATGGACAAACCTAATCCAATAGGGTAGGGTTTTGGTAGTCAATGTAATAGGTTTAAACCATTTGTTGTAATATACATATGATGTATGAGGTAGATTGGGAGAGGATTAGTATTTATATTTTTGGTGAGAGTCTTGAAATATTCGTGAGAACCTTTTTGAGTTTGATTCAGAATCATTTGTTTTGGTTGAGAGCTATGGAGCTCATATGGAGTGAGTTTGGAGATTCATGGAGTGTAAATGAGGGTCAGGTTGCATGCTAAGGAGCTTGGTGTGATGCTGGTAAGCCTCAAATAGCACTACAAACTTTTGATGTAAGGCGTGCAGTGCACTATTTTGATTAATATGAATAAAGAAGACAGATCCTTATGGACGTAGCCCAGGGGAGGTGAACCACGGTAAAACATGTGTTGTTGTGTGGAATGTTTTCATTTATTCTTTGTTATACTTTTATGTTGAATGAATAAATGAATGGATGAATCTGTTAAGGGTAAATTATAGTGTGCACTAGATTATACATGTTATTTTATGCAGAAATAATGTTAAGAGTTAATTGAATGGTAGATTTGAATAATGGTATGGTAGAATGAAATATATTGAATTAGAAGAAGAGAAATATTCCTAACATCCCCATGAGCACCATACCTTCCACAATTGCATACATTTGAGTCATGCAATCACCCAGAAGCCATCTTGGGTGAGACTACATTGTGCACTTTGTGTGCAGTGTGGCCTTTTGGTTTACCAGAGGGTCCGATGGTTTCTAGGTTTTTTTTGGAGAACTAAGGTATAATCCGGGTAATCCCATACATACAACAATCATCATACTGTATCTTGTCAGTGATAAATGAAGGAAACCCACTCAATTACCTCTGAGTCTTAACTTGCTCATCCTTGATGAATGCAACATATTTCAGTAGCTCTAAGAATATTTTTCGATACTCATCTATTGTCATACTTCCAAGATTGAGTTCAAAAAACTCCATTTTCTTGTCAAAGTATCGCTTGGTTAAGTATTTATTTTGGAAACACCTCTTGAACTCCCTCCAAATAACATTCTTTTCATAAATGTGTTTCACCTTCACATATTGATCCCACCACATTGTTTCCTTTCCTTTTAGCTGATATATAACAATTCCCCCTTCTTCCTGCGTAGAATAATTATGTAGTGGGAAGTAATTTCTCATACCCAACAACCATGCTCCACATATTCATCCTTATTTTTCTCACCATCAAAGGTAGGAGGCTTGATCTTATTCATTTCTCCCTTTAGCTCATCCACCCTAGTCCTTCTCTTATTCTTTCTAACAAGAGATGGACTTGAGCTATTATGCGCTTTCCTGAAAGAATTATTTGGAAAGTGAGGTCGATGCCTACCAACACTTCTTTCTTATCTTCTTTTCTCATCATAAGAACCACGACTTACTGATCTACTTGACTCTGTCTCCTTATCGATTTTCATTTCTATTATGTCTAGGATTTGCATCAATTTGACATTGAAGTCATTTTATTTCTCCTTGGATTTCATAAGCCTTTCATTATCAACTTTATAGCTTCAGACATATTTTTTCAATACTTTTATGGTTTATACCAAGTTAGTGCACCCGTCCTTGGATTATGTACCATCAAAACCCAAACTGAAATATAAATCCCTGAGTTAATCATCAAGTCCTCTATGCATCTTCCATGCTTTTGACCTTCTACACTAATTCTATCCTGCTCTAATCACTGATAATTCTACAAAATGTGCAGGACACAATATTTGTTAGATGAATTCATGAGACAACTTCATGAAAAATATGCATCATCTTTTCATAATCCTTTCTTCCGAAGCTCATGCGTGCACTAGTATTCAACACACATCAATGCATCATGTCAATAGTTGACATGCATACTATGTATCTGTATTGCACATGCACTGCAATTTTGTTCCACGCATATCCAAACCTTTAATACCCACACCCATGCACCATTGTTTACTGTGCAGTTCTAGTGCTGCACTCCACAATATCATATATTTAGCATGCACTTCTACGTATTCTTATTTAATGCGCACCATGGCCATGCTGAAATTCCAAATTCGGCCACTTACCAATCTGAATTTTCTTCCTTAAGTAGAAATCAGCTCATGTATGCTCAATGTTAAAACTAGAGCTTTAGTAGGATGGGAAGAACCTAAATACTCAGCCTTTTGTGACATAAGAGGAAAGTGGTGTGCAACAAGATATGAAACTCTACGGTACAATACAGATCCAAAGTAGAGGAAAGTGAATTCAAGAATTTTTGGCATGTACTTTGGAGAAATGCAGGAGAAAATAGAAGACAACTAGAGAATCTCACCAGAAGTGGTGAAGGCGAATGAGGGGATAGAAAAATTTAAGGCATCTAGGCACAATATATGGGAACAAGAAATGAGAGATCCCAAGAAGAAATGGTTAAAGATGTAGTATTACGTTATAGAAAAAGAATTCCAATGGGTAATAGCAGGATGGGCATATCAGTGGAAGGTACCAGTGGTTGTAAAGAAAGGAGAAAAGGGAAAAGAAAAATAAGAAGATGGCAAATCACATAAATCAAGTAGTCCAACAACAAATACCAGGAAAGAATCACAATGCACACAACCAACAGAGAGTGAGACGATAGTGAAGAAGTAGAGGAACAAGGAAGTTATACCAAGGGCCTTAGTAATAGGAACTAAGTGCACAGAAGGAACAAATGGGGAAGCACAGAAGAAGGATACCATCCCTAGACAGGAGAAACCAACGCATACATAAACACCGCCAAAGAGAAAATCAACAATGCAGATAGGAGAACAAAGAAAGAAGATGAAGGTAGAGAAGAATCCCCCTCAGATCACCATAACTGACAATGATGCATAATTGGTGGAATATAAAGTACATGATCGAGGAGAAGAAGCATTGTATGTCACAGAGTCACAAAGAGAAGAATTGATAAAAAAATATGATGGAGGTAAAAGAAGTTCAGGAAATCCTATAGATTAATGTAGCACAACAAAAAGGAACCACACAACAAGAGAAAATACATGAATAAAAGGAGACAGTGCAGACAATAATAATGGGAAGTGAGACTTTCGAGATTGGTCAAGGAATTCTACAAGTAGATGAGGAAGCGGTGCAAAAACCCTTGAAGGATATAGAGTAGTTGGACTTGGTACTATCCAAGATTCCAACCAAGGCATTATACCAGTTGCATATTAGTTTTTCACACGAATTTCAATCAAGGGTGAGGACATATGTGATGAACTTAGAGACAAAAAAAGAGGAAAAAGAGATAGTGGAGATAACCCTCAAGTAAGTGCAGCTTGAGAGAGACGAAGAAAAACAACGCACAGGGAAACTCGAACAAAGGCTTGAGGAAGTCTTTCAAACTATCCCAGACAACACACTACCAGGGGAGTTCAACAAACAAGAGAAGATCCAAAAGATAATGCAAGCTATGGACAACTATAGGCATAAAATCACATACTTGAAAGAGAAGGTGATCCCTAGGACTCCACCATGGATCAAATCACAAAGGGGACAAGAGGCTGTGGAATATATAAAAAATATTGAAGGATAGATTAACATAATGACATAATTATATAATAGTACAATACAGATGTGGACTGAACTGTAAGAATATGTGAAGATTTAGGAATTAGACCAGAAGGAGGGAAATATAAACATTGCAGTCCAAGATGTGAAGCATAGGAAAAATAACATGGCCATCTTAGATAGGATGAAAATTGCACAGGAGATGAAGAACCTGCAAGTAGAACTGAAGGCAGTCCAGATGGAGAAGAAGCTAAGGCGGGCTCAATTGGAGCCATTGCAGGAAGGGGCCAAGATGATGATCA
>ML839970.1:0-12048 GCA_009831015.1 Picea engelmannii | reverse complement strand
TGAGTACTGATCTTTCCTTGGTGCTTGATCAATGTACCTTCCGAGCTTGTTGCCGATTGCATGCAGTGATTTTTGGTTCCAGCAGTGCAAAGGAAGATGAGGTAGGCGAACCCACACTGGAACAGCGGATGGCACATCCTGAGATGGATCGAAATCCAGGGTCCATTTGTTTATATATAGTCCCTGGGGTCCCATGAAATATGGGCCGTTTCTGAAAATGAGGTTTTTGTCTTCAGGGTTTTCAAAGACGAACACAAAGTAACCTTTCCCTACGAAGTGGCTCTTTATCCCTTCTGAGATGAGCGGGCTCCAGTTCCTCTGCACCCAGGCTTTGACGGTTTTGGGAGAGGAACATAGCCCAGTAAATTGCCCGATAAGTCCTCTGTCTGCCAGATTGACTGCCGACCTGCAAGTTTCTTCTAATGGCAGTTCTACGCTTGGGATGCAATCCAGTTTCTTAAAGAACTTCTTTTGTGCTACTGACGACGGTCTTTTGGAAGCCTCAGCCACCATTTTCCTGAAGGAATCAATCTCTGGCAAAGGGGGAGAGGTGGGGACGGATCCCCCACCAGTGTCCATGGTTGGGGGACCCTTGCTCGGTGCTCGCTGTGCCACGATCCACTCACCCTCTCACTCCTCACGTGATTATTTCCATTACCACTAGCAATTTCATCCACAGAGAATGTTTTCTTGGATTATTGACTCTCATTAAGTCTTTCAAATTTTTCTTGAATCTATGAAAACCCATGACTTAAAGGTCTTAACTTTTAAATAAAGAATCAACAGCGAAAACATTTCACCCGATGCACCCAAATTCGACATTGGAAGGAATTAAAAGATGAAAGAAAATCACTCGAAAAAACCACAGCTGCCGAGCGCCGATCTTCACCGGCATCGACGAAAGGAAGTTTTCTCTCACGACAAGAATCCCACAAGGATATCGCTGATAATCAATCCCCGAATAGTTTTAGCATCAGGAATTTTTAAAGAATCTAATCCAAAGAAAATACGCGATAGGTTTATCCCCGATCGTCGATCCCCGATACCTTTTCGGCATCGGTGATCCCAGGTTTAGTTTAAGAATGAACAAGTGGAGGAAAGTCTCGACTTTGACTAATACTCGCGAGTTAAGTCACCAACTTCTATTGCCACATGGCCCAAGCTAGTTTCTCCACGTCAACATTGTACGATGAAATCGATCGGCGTTGTAGGTTTTTTGCAGAAGAATATCAACGAAAACACCCGTAACACCTTGTCGATTCTCGATCTGCCCACTAGGAAAGAGACACAATGGGACGTTTTAGTGCTAGATGCATTTATATTCAGAGCATTTAAGGGAATAATTAATCTCAAATCTCGCATTAGTTGTTGCTTCATGTGAGAATGAAAAGGATGTTTTAAATTACCGAAAGAACACACCACCCTCTGCACCTCCGTCGTCAACCCACGATGAATTAAATTGCAGAGATTTGGTGGTAGATTTGTTTGAATTTCACTAATCACCCAAATTAATTGGTCGATATGACTAGTAAGTTCTTCCCCGTTAAATCCTCTTGAGCCATTGTAAATGAGATCATTCTATGCACAAAGGAGTTTCAGAGAATCTAGAGGAACGAGACAAGCAATTCAAAATCTTTCGAGACCCCCATGAGTATGAAACTACAAAGTTTATCAAGCATTACAGGTATGTACCAGTCTAAATTTTCTTTGTTTTCACTTCATATATACATTTTTATCTAATGTCACTCTGTACGCCAACCCTAAAGGATTGTTTCTATTGAAGGAACAATTCCTCCAAGAAAACAAACCACCAGGCGATCTCTGAGAGTGTCGAAGCTAAAGGAACCGAAGGTGGGAGAAGGCTCTTTCCCAGCAGCCACAAAATGATTAGAATTTTCCCCAAGGCTTGAACCAGTCATCAAGACATCTACCAAGAAGGTTTTCACTCAACCTCCATCCTTTGGAGATAGAGAGGTGAACACAGGGGGAAATACAATACTCCCACACTAGGGATAACTCTTTAACAAGATCAGCTGGGAAGAATTCCCAGAATATATCCCGCACAACGATCCCAACATGAGAAAGCTAGACGATGAAGTTTTTCCAAATATCCGACAGTTGTACCTTCACATCGTAGCGAGAAAAACCCTAGTGTTTCCCTGTATAGAATTGTTGCAATGGCTCATCAACCACAATGACACACAAAGGTTCCCAATCAATGAAGAAAATGGCGAGTGTGTTGGGGTTTTCCATCCAGTAGAGGTGCAAAATTATTACAATCTCAAAGACCCGGAAGAGAGACTGAATATCGATTTCATCGTCAAATTTTATGACCACCACAAAACTAGCCCGACGATGTCTTTGTGGTAGAGATTGTATAAGAAGTACACCAATTGGACCTCCGGCGGGTGCTAAACGACCAACTTAAGGGAGTCGTATATCTATCTAATGGCCCTCATCTAACGTTTGTATGGGGAGAAAGATTGTTCCAGGTTTTCAGAGGCTTGGATGCTCTAGGTTACACTGTATTCATTTCTAGGAGAGGTTTTAACTGGGGTGCCATCATTTTAAATCAACTGAGCATTTTCATTCAACAGGCTCAGACGCCGAAGGAAGGATAGACTCCCTCCTTATACATGGTCTCTTATTTATTGGATGTCATCTGCACCAGAGATGTCTTTGCCAGAATGAACTTGAGATGGCACATCTCAGAACTCCCGATCCACGTTTACTTCAACATTTTATGGGAGAATAGGTACACAAAATTATACTCCCTCATCTGCGATGAATTCATCGCACGCATTCATTTCATTCTTTTTAAGAAAGAGTGTCCAAGACTATTATCTATGACCAAAAATATGATATCTAAGGTCAGACACTGGTATCTGGATGAGCGCGATACCTATATCAGGGTTTTCGAGGCCACCAGGGCACCCCATATTTTACCTGTGCATGTCCCCGACCGGCTTGTAGTAGGGGAGATATGTTAACAGACCATATTGCAAGGTTATAATGCTACTCTGGTGAAAGATAAGAAAAGAGCGTTCATACTTTATGGTTTCCATGAAGGCTTCTACATGGTGAAGGACACCGCTCGGGCCAAACAAGAAGGACTGAGCCAATTGGAATTCTGATTATAGATCATTTGTTTCCACAAACATGACCCCAGGGGTTTGGTCTTGAAACATGCCTCTTAAGTGTCATCCTGTTGGCCATACGCCCATGACAAATTTGAGGATGAGGTCTTCACCGAGAATGCCCAAGATTGGGATGAAGTAGTCACAAGGATGGCCGACCCAAATATGACTAGGTTTAAAGCCATGAGCCTAGATTAATAGGCAACAATCCTAGGACAATCGAATCAAGGGGCCCTCGGGGCTAGAGAAGAAATGATAGCAGCTGAAGTAGCATAAACTCCCTTGGTAGCCCCAACTCAAGAAAGAGGTTTCCCTATGGCACAGGACGTGAGGGAAATGGGATTGTCCATGTTAGAGAAGGTGCAACAAGTGATTGATCGGCTGCAAGATGTTCCATACATCTCAGAAATGAAAGGATCGCCTGGCGATAACCCAGACTGAAGCCAAGTGGGCCCAAGTAGCCCTAAATTCAAAGAACTTGATGAAATTACTGGGTCATACAACCCTAAATACCCAACGCCACCAGTCGGATTGCCGATAGGTGTTTCGACTCAGCCATAGACCATCAAAGTATCGCAGAGGACTAGTGCATCAAACCCCTTAAGTGATATGATAAAGATATATGATGATGATGAAAGCCCAGAGGTATCTCTTGGGATTCCTGTGCATATCAAAGAAGAAAAGGGACCTGAGAATACATCTTCTCCTATTCCTGATGTCCAAATCCAGGAGGTCCCACAGAAAGAAAAGGAAGCTGAGAATGTCCTAGACATTAAGCTTCCCGATGCACTGGAGACCTAAGCAGAAAATCCGAAGGATGAGCTAGGGTCAGACGAGCCAAAGGAATGAGCCCTGCGGCAGGAAATCGGTGTCTCAACGACTGATGAAAAAGTAAGTATCAATTCTATCCTTGATGCCTTTGTTTCAATCGGTACTCAAACCCCCTATGAGCGACAACCAAAATCTGGGCCTTCAGAGCACAATGAGGAAGTTTAAGAACCCAATCTTGAAGAAGTATATACCATCAGAAGTCTGGGAAATACACTCATCTAGGGAGATCAACAAATCCCCAAACCTATGGATGAAGTAGCCAATATACATGCCATAGATTATGATAGGGAAAGGAAGGATATCATCTAGAGGACCACCAAGAAGAGGAGGATCACTTTAGATCACTCCATCCTCATCACTATAGAGGAACATATGATTAAAAAAAAACATGTTAAGCTGTCCAAACTCATCAACGCAGGGATGGAAATCATAGATGCCACCCTGGACAGAGATAATAGAGATGAAAAGGAGTTGGATGCCTCTCTGAAGGAACTAGATCATTTGCACCACTTGGCTAAGTACTATCACGACACCACACAGGCCACTGTGTACCTACAGAGCGAATTCAAGGAGGCCTATAGAAAGTTTACAGATGAGCGACACCTATTCATTACAAGGATAGCTGAGCTCTAGGAAGACACCCTCATGGAAATTATGACATGCAAAGATATGGAATGGTGGTATGAGAAAGAGTAGCAAGCCGTAGAGAGAGTCGACTACATTGGTGCAGTCCAACAGGTCCGAGATAAAGAAAAACATGGCATTTGGGTGTTGAACGAAAGCAGTCTTGATCGCATAAGTAAATCAACCGAGTATTGGGCAAAAATGGCTTGGGAACCCCACCAAGAAGTCCAAGAGAAATGGACCAGGTGCGAGAAAAAATGGATCAAGATCAGTCGGGTGATGAAATACATCGGACTCCTCGAGTTCGACACACCTAATGACGTTGTCAACTTGTGCGACATAGTCAAATCGCACACCAAGCAAGATTCATCATGGGCCGAAGAACTAGCAAAGGTGACAGACACACTTCTAGGTCAGGTGCGACAGTTTATGGAACACCCGATGAAATCTCATGCTATGTTGCAACAGTAAAGTGCCATTCTAGTCAAGTATCGAGCACATGCGGTAGAGATAAGAGAGATTTACGTGGCCCTGATGGAACAACACAGATTCCCATATGCCCACAGTTGCGAGGAGTTTTTCATCAAGTGGTCAGAGTACAAGTAGAATCACCCTTTTAAATGATATCTTGAGATGACTCTTAGAAAAACTGATAGGAGAGAATGCCACATGGTGAATTTGTTTTACTTATCTACACTTTAGCCGTTATTTTCAGTTAATTTTATGTTATAAATAAGAGCATCGACCGATTAGTTGATGGTCGATGGTTGTTACAAGAAAATCTCATTTTTGGTTTTGTTAAAAATTATTTGGGACCTGCCTTTAATTGAGAAGTCCTTCTAGACCAGAGACAAGTTTATGTTTTCATCAAATGTGTGTATGATTGGATGTGGAGAAGAAATATTTCCTATCTCATCTCATGAATGTATGTAGTAATGAGTAAGAGCTATTAAATCTATTGATAAGTTATCTTATGAAATGTTTTACAGTTCTTTCTTTAATGATGAAAATGAATCTTTGTGTTATTATGTGATTGATGATTAGAGTTAAGTGAATTATTTTACTTTCCATTGTTTATCACATGCATGTTTTCTTTTGATAATTTGTACCTCAGTCAGTAATTAGAATACTCACATGGTTAACATATTAGTACTAGGCCTGTGGTAGATGATCATTGTCTGCATGTTAGAGTAAAGGGTTATCCCAAGCTCAACCTCTTCTCCAATAGTTTATTTTGTTCCCACTTTGTTACCTAGTTGGTTTATACCGACTTTATCTTATATCAATCCTACCTATGCGAAAATACAAAAAGAGAACGTCCGAACCAAAGGAGAAAACCTTCGCAAGAAAACGTAAATCCCATCGATTATTTTGGTTGGATCGTAAGATCTGGAGAACCATTCCACCATTAAACACTACAGAATCTAATTGGGTCTCGATGGAAGGTTTGGTTCCTGTTATTGAGTTAAATGGATTTAGGACCCATCAACAGAATTGGTGCTAGAAGGAGGGCCTGAAGAATGAATGGCTAAATACATATTTCATATAATATTTCAGACAACCTGTAGATTCAAAATATCGCACATACATGGCTAGTCATTCCCAAGACAATCAACACACATTGAGTACTCCTGAAACAAGTAAATCACCCCAACCCAAGGAAGAACGCTTGTTCCCTGATATACCTTACACTCTTCCTCACGAGGAATTAAATCAATTCAGAAGAATCACAAGAGCATATCCCCAATAGATCGGTGCGCTTTCCTTAGCTCCGATACTTCCTCGAAGACAAAAGATAAGTATACCAGTGGTCAACACCCCCGACTAGTTTTTTGTGCACACAATAAAAGACCTAATATATTTCACAATCACCAAAATTGAACATCCTGTTAATCTAATCCCTGAAACGCCAGCTGACAACATCTCTGAGCTGGATGATTTTTCGGAAGAGGAAGAATTTAACTCGGGATTTGAAGATATGGAAGACAACAACGACCATGATGAAGAAAGGGGAAACCCACCTCAGAACAATCAAGATTGGTTGGCTAGAGACGCTTTGGTCATCCCTGGATGAGTACATAACCTTCCCAGACATCCGAAGAAGTTACTTCCTAATTTTGACCTCGAGAGCTTGGGATTGCCTGAAGATCATATTAAAAAATTCATACTAGAAATCATAGTTATGAATGTCCAACATGAAGATGTAGTATGTAGACTATTCCCTTATACTTTCAAGAATTCTGCTTCCACGTGGTATTTTAACTTACCCATAGGATCTATAACTAGTTGGAGGAAGTTTTAGAAAGATTTTTTAGATAAATTTGCAGAAGAAACAACTATGGGAGTTCTAATGGCTGAGTTGTTCACCACCACTATGAGTTAGAAGGAAATATTCAAATACTTTAATCAAATATTTAACACCATCTTAAGAAAATTCCAACTCGAAGCTAAACCTACTTAGGAGTTGAAAATTGAAGTATACGCTAATGCTCTCCCAACTTCTATTTCCATGTTTGTGAAGAGGGCTTCAAAACTAACCCTAGCTGAGAATTTTGAAGAAGCCAAAATGAGAGAGTTCCAAATGAAAGGATGTAAAGAATCCCAAGTCTATTTAGTTAAGAAGGATGTTCAACCTCCTCCCAGAAGAGGACTCTTGTTAACTAGACCCACAGGGAAACAAATAGAACAAGGTCATGAAAAAGGTAATGGAGACATAAAATACCTACAACGCATGGTTAAGAAGTTATCAAACGAAATCATAGAGATCAAAAGAAGGGAAGGGGAGGGAAACCAACGCCAAAGGCCCTATAAGCCTTTCTTTAAAAGTAACCCACCATTCAAAGCAATTGAACCTCCACCAACTAACTTAAATATCGATATGGGAAATGTAGCATCCAACTCTTTCTGCACTTATCACCAAGAGAACCACTCTGAAAGAGATTGTCCTTAATGGGTGCATGCCATGAATTTGATGGCCAACCAATTTCTAGATGAGGTTTCCCTAACTGAACATTCAAGCGGTTCAGTTATGAATGTTGTTGATCAGGAAGAGATTGATCCACCAGAAGATACAACCATGCTGATATGGGATCCTGCCCTAATTATGCCTTCCGACAACGTATTTGAGGTTCAAGAACCACCTGCAGAGGTCTCGGGGGTGCAAATGCGAAGTAAAATCCAACCCATCTCAAATGACCTTACTACTACCCAAACTTTGGGAGGAAGATCAATTCCCGATCACCGGAAAGAACATTTTTCTCCCCGTAAGAACCCTATAAGCATCCATACCCGAGAATCACCCAATATAGATTACAACATAGTTGAATATTTGAAGAAGCTGAAGGCTAATATATCAATTATGGACATATGTAGAATCCCTCAGCAAAAGGACTTCCTACTACAATATTTGAAATTAGTAGAAGATCCTACGACAAGCACTGACCTAGGAAGGAATCTAACTCTTACGGATCTAGCGAATAAACGAACTGTGAACACTTTCTCTGAAGATAATAAAGGAAAACCTTGTGTTCCATTGTTCCTATTAACGTTTGAAGTATTCAACATAAACCTCCATAACTGTTTGGTCGATTCAGGAGCATCCTCTAATGTTATTCCACTATCTATTTGCAAAAAACTAAATGTAGTACCTCTCAAAAGTGACAAACATGTAATACAACTAGACAAAACCCAGGTGAAAGTCATGGGAGAACTCAAAGATATAATGATAAGAATAGCGACACATCCTAAATTTGTGCAAGTGATTGACATCAATGTAGTAGATATCCCAGAAGCTTATGGACTATTATTAAGTTGAGATTGGTTTGAAAAGATAAACAGATACTTTAGTACAGTCTGGGAACACCTTTGGATACAATTAAAGGGACACAAAAATATGATCATAATTGATAGGGAAAGATATTTGAAACATACTATCACTGACCTAGAAACCCTAAACAAACCCTCATCGACAGATTTCCCTATGTTAGGTAATTATTCATGTGATTCCTACTTCAAGGAATTCTCCCCTCTATCATCTAATGTCCCTCTTACCCAAAATTCTGAAATGATCTTTCGAGAGGAATTGCCAACGACAGCAGAGGAAACCCTTTTCTGCCAAGAACCTGCGTTAGAAATCACAGAAAAAACAGGAGGACAAGAGGGAAGTGACAGCAAAAGGGAAGCTAATAGATTTTTCCCAGAAGTTTGGACCTTATATTTCGATGGCTCCAAATCGCAAGAAGGGTCTAGGGAAGGCTGCATACTCATTAATCCAAAAGGTAAATGACATTTTCTATCCTGTAGACTTGAGTTTGAGTGCACCAACAATACCGCCGAGTATGAAGCTCTGGTGTAGGGGCTAAAGAAAACCATAGAATTAAACGTCAAATAATTGAAGGTTTTCAGATATTCTGAAATTATTGTTAGATAGATAAGGAATACTATACATTTCAATTATCCACACCTGAAGAATTACCAACAGGAAGTGCATAGGCTAATAGAACATTTTGAAGCTTTCAACATTACAACGATTTCCAGAGTGAAAAACACTTGTGTTGATTCTCTGGCCACCGCTTCTTCAAGTCTATCAACTCTGGAATATTATAAAGCCTCTCGGTCCACTGTAGAACTTCTCTACAAACCCTTGGTACCCAACAATATTTCTAATTGGAAGGTTTTTGAGAGAGACAAACAAATTATAAACTTTCTGACCAATCAAGACAATTTTAAACACTTAGCCATTGATGATGAAGTGTTCCAGGAATAATCGACAGAAACCAACCCTCATGTAAATCAATCGATCGACAAATCAAAGTCTCACACGATACCGAAGGGGATAGACAACTTAGAAAACCTTTTTGATATAAAGGAATGATTTAAGGGGTCAAAAAATGCGAAGACCAGTAGTTCCTGTCCCATGCATGAAACTATAAATCTCGGAACCTCGAAAAACCTGAAAAACATAAATGTCGGCAAGACCATATCTAAGGAGGAAAGGAAGGCCTATCTCAAACTCTTCAGATAGTATCAAGATGTCTTTGCGTGGTCCTACCGAGATCTGAAAACTTATGATACTCGTATCATTCAACACACTATCCCGTTAAAACCTGAAGTGAAACCCTTCCAAAAAAAAATCTGGAAATACCACCCATCCCTGGAGACTCTCATGTGTGAGGAGTTAAAGAAACTGTTAGATGCCAAAATTATCTTCCAGTTTAGACACTCTGCATGGGTAGCTAATTTATTTCCTGTAAGGAAAAAGTGTGGAGAGATTCACTTATGCGTAGATTTCAGAAACCTCAACAGAGCTTCAGAAAAAGACAACTACCCAGTCCCGCCAATGGAACAGCTCCTGCAGACCGTATTTGGCTCTGATATTTTCTCCTTACTAGATAGTTTCTCAGGGTACAACTAGGTTCTAGTTTCAGAGGAAGACCGCTGGAAAACTACCTTCCGAACCAAGTGGGGAACTTTATCTTACAAACGCATGCCTTTTGGGTTAATCAATGCAGGAGTGACCTTCCAGAGGGCCATGGATGTATCATTTTAGGGACTAATCAACGAGTGTGTAGTAGTGTACTTGGACGACGTGACTGTGTATTCAAATAATAGAGAAGATCACATCCAACACTTAACCCAGATTTTTGAAAGGTGTAGGAGATACATAATATCCTTAAACCCTAAGAAAACTATTTTCGGTGTCAAGGAAAAAAAATTGTTAGGCCACATCATATCTCAAGAAGGCATTTGCATAGACCTATAAAAAATTAAGTCTATAGCTCAACTTCCATTACCTCACAAAAAGAAGGTTATGCATTCGTTCTTCAGGAAAATTAATTTTGTGAGGAAGTTCACTCCCGATTTCACGGAAACTATCAAACCCCTACAAAGAATGATTCGTAAGGATGTTGAGTTTAAGTGGGATGATGAATGGAAGAAGGCTTTCAACAATATTAAAACTGCAATCTCGCAAGCCCCAGTGTCGCGAATTCCCAATTTCAACAAAGACTTCTTCCTCTATACTTTCGCTTCCGACCAATCATTAGCCGTAGTATTAACTCAGAAGGATGATGACAAAAATGAAGCCCCAATATCATTCATGAGAACTAACCTCCAAGGTGTTGAACTTAACTATCCTACTATAGATAAACAAGCTTATACGGTTTATAAAGCAGTAAAAAATTTCAGACTTTACATCCTCAAGAAACACACCAAATTAATCGTGCCTCACCCTGCAGTTCGATCCTTATTTACTCAACAGGAGATGGGGGAAATAAGAGGAAATTGGATGGAAATAGTTCAAGAATTTGATCTAGATATAAAACCTGCAAAAATAGTTAAAGGACAAGGTTTATGCAAACTGGTAGCTCAAGTTCAAGTAAATGAAGACCCTAGATGGGAGAATGAAATGGAATTATGGTGTGGTGAATATTTATACATTTCCCCAGGACAAGAGTCTTGGTATGCGAAACTGACTTATCTCCTACACCATGGGACTTGTCCAGATGACCTCAACCCTAGGGAAAGGAGAGCTCTCAGGTTAAAATCTTCACAATATCGCCTCATAAATTCGGTACTCTTCTAGGTTAATTATGATGGGGTACTTCTGAGATGCCTTGAACTTTAAGATTCATACAAGGTTCTGAAGGAGCTCCATGAAGGCCCTGCTAGTGTACATTTTGCAGGAGACACCACCGCTCATAAGATACTAAGAGCTGGTTATTATTGTTCCACTTTGTTCAAGGATGCTAACACATATTCTAGAAACTACAAAACTTGTCAAATAAGCACTGGGAGAGAAAAGAGAGCAGCGATCCCACTCCAACCAGTGAATGTTTCTATGCCTTTTGAGCAATGGGGGTTAGATATCATAGGAGAAATTAAACCAAGTTATTCAAAACATCATAAGTACATACTCACTGCCACCGATTATTTCACAAAACGTGCAGAAGCTATTCCTCTTACTCATGTAAACGAGAAGGTGGTAATACAATTCATAGAACAATAACTAATCACAAGGTTCAGTGTCCCTTCTATTCTTGTTTTTGATAATGCAACTTATTTTTATTCCACCTTATTAACATAGTTTTCCCTGGACAAAAGAATCACAATTAGATACTCTGCAAATGATTATCCACAAGGAAACAAAGTGGCAGAATCAACTAATAAGAACCTGGTAAGAATATTAAATAAAACAGTTGCAGAAAACCAAATGAATTGGCATAATCTACTCCATAACGCTTTATGGGAAGATAGAGTTACACCCAAGGAAGTTATAGGGAATTCCCCATACTTTCTAGTAAACGGACATGAATCCATTCTCCCAAACAAACTGTATCTTCCATCTCTTCAACTTGCTTAGGAGTCTAGGGGGAATCCCTCAACAACCTTAGTACGAAGAATTGACACCCTGCTCATGTTAGAAGAAGAAAGGGAGAAATCTAAATCCAAATTCATA
>ML839969.1:15960-48352 GCA_009831015.1 Picea engelmannii | reverse complement strand
AAAATTTGTAGTAAACACTTACAAACTACTGAAAAAATGCAGAATGGACTGAAATCATAGAAGGGGAGAGAAAGGAATTGTTGTTTTATGTTGATGATGGGAAAAGTTTGTCAACAATGGTTGGAATTAATACTAATCGACTTTTGTCTAAACAGGTCTGTGGTCCACCTGGAATGATGAATCATATCTCTGGAGATAAAGCACCAGACAGATCACAGGGCGAGGTATATTAAATTGTTTTTGAAAATAGCAGGAATAAATATTTTAAGAAAGTGCATTTTACATGTTTTTCAGCAATGTAATCCTCTCAGCACTTCTGCTTTTGAGTTCAGTAAGCATATATGTTCACAAATTAGGTTACAGTATAACACCTGGTATGTGCAACTCAGGTGTCTGGACTTCTCAGGGAAGTGGGATACACAAAGGATATGGTATACAAGTTTTGAGGAATAATTTCAATCGGACGCTGAATAAGCCTTCATCAAAAGGCAGGACAAATCATTTTTTTGGTCAACTCACCTATGAATTGGTCCACGCTATAGTCACATGGAAGATAATATGCAAATACTTGAAAGCATACCAAGGCTGCAGAAATGCATTTTCTGGTTTCTTTCTTCTCATTTTTAATCATTGTGATAGATATAGAAGGTGAAGATATGCCATAGTTTGTTCATCTCTTCCTGTAATGAGCCTTTATGTGGCTAATAAATGGGAATAATAAAAAGAAATCAAGGGGGTTAAAACCAGTTGTGAAAACAGAGGACACCTCAGTTAAAGCTATAATAGTACACAGTAGATGCACAATAAAAGATATATAAGGTAAACCACCCTGCAATTCTATAATTCAGTCATCTATGACATAACTATTAAGGCATGTCTTGTAGATCAGCTTGCGCTGTTTTGAATTTAATTACAACAATAATTTTGAAAAGCATGTGTTCCAACTTGAAGTATGGCAAAATAAGTTGTTTGGATGAGAAAGCGGGAAAAAAAGAAGAAAAAGAAGGCAGCATTCATAAACTAAATGCATAGTCTGCAATAAGACCATGAAATTAAAGATAGTTGATGAGGAAGAACATTAAGAAACCAGGAAAGGGAAATTTTGAGGCAAGATTTAATGTTAAACATAAAAATTTCAGAAGTTTTTATGTTGGGGAATATTAAAAGTTTACCTCCTCTACTCAATGTCGATGCCCTATCTTTACATGGGCCCAACCTAAAATGCTGACAGTTGCAAAGTATGGGAGTATTTTATGATAAGGGTTTTACACACTAATTTATGTGCTCTTGAACCATTAATGAATGTACTTCTTTAATGCAAGTAGGAATTTCATTGTTTTTAGTAAAATTTTCTTTGTTTTTCTGTTATCTAATAATAATAATAACCATCTACTCTTTTAAGATCGCAAATTTAGCCAAACACCAAATTGATGTATGAGATGTTCTTGTTTGTGGGAAAGAAACCCCTTCCACGCAACGATTTGATTACTTCAACTATGGAGATTTACATACCCTACAAGTAACTTGGACTAGCTTTGTTTAAAGAAATGAAGCTGTCTGTAAATTAGCATCTTGAGACAACCCCAGTGAAATCTGTTTTCAATCCATTCAACTCACATTTGATACCTTTGTAGATATATGTGTTATATAAAATATGGATTCATGAAAAGCATCCTTTATCATATTTAATTTATCTGTGTGCATATATATTTGTTTTGCTGATAATTTGAAATTCTCTTTTCCAGCTGCAAAATTGTATTATTTTATTTTCATTTGCAATTGCAATTCTTAATTTAAACTAAATTCTGTGATCAAAATCAATTATTCTTTGACCATCAGAAGTAACTATTTGATTTTATACATGAAAAAGTTAAACAATTGAAAATACTTTATAAGACAATTTGTTTTCATACATGAAAAAGTGAATCCATTAAAAATACTTTATAAGCTTTTGAAATGGTCAATGACCTGTAAAAATCAATAAGAAACTTTTCATGAGTATCATTTTTATCGGCTTTCTAGTAATTCATTTATTGTTATCATGTATTTGTTGGTTCTTTGATCCGGATTTATGAGCGGAACGAAATGAAACCACAGATTTATAATATTAACACAGAGACACATTGAACAATAACATGGATACAGTAAAACTTGACTTCTATTAAATAAGAAATATGCTGAAAATTGTAAAATGCAAATTGAAAACAAGTTTGCTAGAATGGTGGTAGCTTATCTCTAAGAAGAGATGTGACGGCTACGCTTATTCACAAGAAGATGAATACAATGAGGGTTTGAAGGCCTTTTTACAATAAATATGAATGTCAAAATCTTAGACATCTAAAAACCTAACCCTAGAAGATGAAGCGTCAAAAATCATGTGGGCACCGTTGGAGTAATTTAATACATCAACTTCCCGGGGTCGTAACTTTTGCATACGATCTTCGTTTAAAGCGCACGATAGTTTCGTTGGAAAGGTATTGAATAAGGGCTTCATTTAGGGGGCTCAATCAGAGCCTTTGGCTATCATTGAGGTGCTTGATTGTGAAAAAATGTCATTTAGGCCCTCAAAATGGCCCCAGAAGTTCAGGAACCAAAAAACTACTAAAAATAGTAAGTTGCCAAAAAATTGTTTTGAGCCAATTAAATAAGGTGGGTGGCCATTGAGATCCTCTTGGATCAATCCTCCCCTCTTAGGAAGCCATGGTCTCCATTGCGTTGAGTGCTCCCATAAAATGAGGAAATTTCTGTCGAATTTGGCCCCGAATGAGCCACTTGCCTTGGTGCAGGAGTTGTCCTGCTTCGACAACCCAATAAAGCTAGATCTTATGCTGGTGAGTTCCCTTGACCTGTGTGTCCACGATATGGTCAATGGATGCATGTTTCATGCAGTCAAGGTTGAGCTTTGTTGGTGTCAATTGTTCTGCTATCTCTGAGGTGTCCAATAATGGTGGAAAATAAGGTCGAAGGAGGTCCACATTGAACACTAGGTGCAAGCCAAGGAAGGGGGAAGGTTGAGCTCAAAATCACTGTCACCCACAGCCTTGGTGATAGTGTAGGGTCCATAACGAAGTGGACGAAGGTTCTGATAAGGCCCTGTAAGGCGTTCTTTCTGCAAGTGCAACCAAACTTTGTCTCCCACTTGAAATTGGTGTGGCACCTAGCGTTGATCATGGCGTTGCTTGTACTTGGCATTAGACTTTTGTAAAATGGTCCTGAACCTGTTGGCGGATGTGTTGGAACCGCTCAATGAATCGGGTGGTTTTGTGAGCTCCAGTTGGAACATGCGACAAGTCTGCCTGGGTGGCCGCAAGGTGTAGTGTAGCGTCCATGGGACCTAATGGTTGAAATCCAAACCCCACCTAAAAGGGGATGTGGTCGGTTGAGCTATGTATGGCTTTGTTGTAGTTGTGTTGAACATAGGGAAAACTCTCATCCTAGGTGCGAGGGTGCTCAGAATTGTACATGCGCAAGATGTGCACGATCATCCGGTTGACGACATCGGTTTGGTCATCCGTCTAGGGTGGAAGGCAATGGACTTGGTGAGCGTGGTGTTCTAATAGTGACTAGAGGCTCGACCAGAATGTGTTGAGGAATCGGTTGTCCCAATCTGAGATAATGGTTTGTGAGATCCCAAAGTGTACCCACACTCGTTCAAAGAAGAGCTTGGCAGTGGTCTCCGTTGTGATGCTCTTCTTGCAGGCGGACAGAATTGTCATCTTGGAAAAGCGATCAACAACCACAAAAACACAGTCATTTCCCCGCTTGGTGGACGGAAGGCTCGACATGTAGTCCATTGAAATGGATTCCTAGGGCCTATCAGGAGTAGGCAGAGGAGTGTACAAGCCTTGTTTCTTAGTGGTTGATTTGGCAATAGCGTAGGCAGTGTAGGATCGGATACTTGTTGACATCCTGTCGAAGTTTCAACTAGTAGAAATATCGTTGCAACATTGCCACTGTCTTTTCCACGTCGAAGTGTCTTGCCACCCGACTGTAGTGGGCTTCCCAAATCATCTTTGCTCGCTCGCTTGATGAAACGCATAGATGGCCCAGATGGCACAGTTGTCCGTCCTAAAGATGGAAATTAGTGGCAGTTGTGTTTGTGTGCAACATTTGATAAGTGTTGGCGAAGTCAGGATCTGTCTCATAGAGGCGGGTCCATTTGGAGGTCTCGTGGATGCAAGAATCGAGCATTGTGGTGAGTGTCGCGACTGGAGATCGGTTAAGGCAATCAGGGACTCAGTTGGTACTTCATGTTTTATACTTGATGTTGAGGTGGAACTGTTGCAAATATGTGGACCACTTCTGATGGCGGTCATTCTACAATTTACCTTGTGTCTTCATAAACTGTAGTGGCTTATGATCAGTGTGGATGATTGTCTCATTCCCGAGAATGTAATGTCTCCATTGGTTGCAGGCTTGCACAGTGGAGTAAATTTCTGTCATAAGTAAGGTACTTATGGACGACATATGATAGTATCTCACTATGATAGGTCAGGGGGTAGTCGTGATGACTGTGCCCACATCATAGTCTGGAGCATCTATCTTGATCTCAAAGAGTTGTTGCAGGTCGGGTAATGAAAGCATTGGGGCAGAGCACAAGCGATGCTTCACATCATCGAACGTTTTCTATTGGGACAGGCCCCACACAAATTTTGCCTTACCACCACCTTTGGTTATTTGGTTGAGGGCCCATGCAATATGGGAGAATCCCAACACGAACCTTCGATAGAAATTGGAAAGGCCTAAGAAGCTCAGTGAGCGTGGTTGGGGTTGGTCAGTGACAGATGACTTGGATCTTGGTTGGATCAACATGCACACCATGTGCATCAACAATGTAGCTTAGGTATTGGGCCATGTCCATGTCGAATGAGCATTTTTCCAAGTTGGCATATAGTTTGTGCTATCGCAGGGTGTGCAGAACCTGTTGAATATGTTGCAAGTGTTATGCCTAAGTCTTGTTGTAGACAAGGATGTCATCCATATACACTACCACAAAGGAATTAGTGAAAGGCCGCAAGATATCGTCCATCATCCTCATGAAAGTTGTTGGGGCATTTGTCAAACCAAAGGGCATGACCAACCATTCAAAAAGACATTATTTTGACTTTGAAGGCAGTTTTCCATACATTTGTTAGTTCTATTAGGACCTGATGACAGTCAGACTTCAGATCAATCTTACTGAAGTATTTGGCCCCCTTGAGTTAATCAAGGAGATCGTCGATTCGGGGAATCAGGTACCGATTCCTGATTGTGATTTTATTTAGAGCACAGTAATCAATGCAGAGTCGCCAAGTCTCGTATTTCTTCTGCATCAACACGATTGGGCTTCCACAAGGTGATGAGTTGGATTGGATGTGCCTCTTGTGGAGCAGTTCTTAGATCTGACGCTTGATCTCCTCATTTTCTAACAGAGAGCGATGATAGACTGGCCCATTGAGTAGCGGTGTGTCGGAGATCAAATCAATGGGATGCTTGACCTGACAGTGCAGAGGTACCACAGTAGGTGATGAGAAGATGTCTTTGTATTCTTCCACAACCTTATCCACTTGCTTCTATTGCGTAGAGAGGTCAGTCGCGGAGGCCATGGATGTGGTTGCAACATTTTGTTCATTTTGAGAGCGAATCACGAAGAAGACAAACTTCCTGGTCTGAGAAATGACCTTCCTGCATTGCTTGGCAAAGATCAAGGAAATAGCACTAGGTGGGAATACCTTGGATATCCTATTCAAAATAATAATAACACTGTGAGGCATAGACTCATATACAACATGATGTTTCCATAAATAAGGTTGGCCCAAAATAACATCACAAACTTCAAGGGGAGCAACATCACACAATACATAATCTTTGAATGGTTTGATGTCGTACAACAAGAGACATTGTTGGCTGACACGAAGATCGCTTCCTTGACGGAGCAATCCGATGGTGTAGGGTTGTGGGTGCGGCGTTGTTGGTAGGACTAGCCGCTTGACGACTTTTGCTGAGATGTAGTTCTTCTGACTACTGCTATCAACGACGAAGTGTAGCGGAGTGCTTTTTACCCACATATGTGAATGAAAGAGGCACTCGCCTTCCTTTGGCTCACCAAGTTCACTGGACTGGATCTTGGTGATAATAACGCTGGCACTGGGTTCCGCGTCAATGGTCCATATCCCCTTTTCTAGTTTTTACTCAAAGTCGAAACCCGCATCTAATTCAGAGGCTCTTACCTCAACCACCAATGATTTCTTTGAGCGGCAATCAGCAGTGTTATGCCAGGGGCTCTTATGGAAGTCGCACCACTTCCTAGTATCTTTCTTCGTCTTCCCATTGTCATTTGCTTACAGCTTTCACTGGTTGTTCTGAGGTTGTCAATCTTTGCTCTGTCCTTTGTTCTACGGGTTGGGGCTGCCCTTGCCCTGCTTCTGTTGTGAGGGGTTCCCAGACCCAAATTGTCATGTCTTTTGTTTCAGCTTCTGCTTGATTTTGACGGCATATCAGTAGGTCGTGCCCAAGGATGAGATGTTAAAAAACTCCATTTGTGTCTGAATGTATCTATGCAAACCGTCATAGTACTTGAGCACCAGATGTCGCTCAGAATCTTTGATACCCAACTTGGTGTTCAAGGTATGGAAGACATTAGTGAACTCTAGCACTGTTTGGTCTTTTGTATACAAGTCGTCATAATTTCCAACAGGGTAGTATTGTTCCTTAATAGCATCCCTGAAAGAACTCCAAGTGGGTGCAACTACAAATAATGTGGATCTCTCTATTTCCTTTTGCTCACAGAAAGTCTCTCATCAATCTTTGACATGGGGGATGGCCTTGAGTAGCGTAAATGTAATATTTTTTCTATCGAAAAAGTTGTGGACAGAAAAATACCCTTTTAAAAGGTTTAACCATTTATCCCTAGCATCTGCATCAATTTGACCTTCAAATATAGGAATATCAAAATTGATTTGTATCTTGAAGGGGGTGGCACCTCCGCTTGAGGTGGATGCGTCGCTTATCGGCAGTGGTCGAAGGATTTGTGTAAAGTTGTTCATTATCTCGTTCCTCTATCGCTCAAAGGCTTCCTCGAGCAATATTTTGAAAGGATCTCATGTCTCGTTGTCATTATTTTTGCCCACCATGGACGGTTTCTGGGGCATGCGAGAGCAATTGTCCTCAAGAGAAACAATCTCGAAACCCAACTCTCTATACCCTGACCGCGTCAGGAACATACATTAAAAAAAACTACAATGAGCAGACTTCTCTGATACCACTAATCTGGATTTATGAGTGGAACAAAATGAAACCACAGATTTATAATATTAACACAGAAACACAGTGAACAATAACAAAGATACAATAAAACTTGACTTCTATTAAATAAGAAATATGCAAAAAGATGAATACAATGAGGCTCTGAAGGCCTTTTTACAATAAACATGAATGTCAAAACCCTAGACATCCAAAAACCTAATCCTAGGAAATGAAGCGCCAAAAGTCATGTGGGCCCCATTGGGGTAATTTAGTACATCAACTTCTCGGGGTTGTAACTTTTGCATACGATCTTCATTTAGGGCACACGATAGCTCATTCGAAAAGTATTGAAAAGAATCTTCATTTAGGGGGATCAATCAAAACCTTTGACTATCTTTGAAATGTCTGATTGTGAAAAAATGTCATGTATGCTCTCAAAATGGCCCCGGAAGTTCAAGAACCGAAAAACTGCTAAAAATAGTAAGTTGTCAAAAAACTGTTTTGACCCAGTTGGACAAGGTGAGTGGCCACCGAGATCCTCCTGGATGATTCTCTACGAAGATAACAGACAGAAATGAAGATCATTTGTACTAGAGGAATATTTGGAAATAAGGAATGGTGTGTTGTTGGATTCCATACAAGGTAAAAATGAGGTAAGCATAAGATATAAAGCATCTGGAAACACCATCGTTGGACTCATAAAAGTGTCTTTATTTAGATTGGATTTGGTTATCCTACTATCTTCGAGGGTTGTGTTAAAAAAGAACTAAAGTTTTCAAGTTGAGTACTAAAAACTTTAAACTGAGATTTTGGGTAGTAACTTTAAATCAAGATTTTAAAACATAATTATTAAATATTAATTATAGATTTTTTATCATATAATTTGTTATTAAAATTTAATTTCTCATTTATGTTTGGTTTAAGATTTTGTAATGGTCAATTTCATCATGACTAATATTAATAATATATTTTCCTTCACTATTTTAAACAAGTGTTGCATGACAGCGGAGTCCCTGCCAAGTTGGGATGGGAGTAAATGTGAAGTAGTAGAGACACGAGGGTAGAAAATTGAAGTAGATGTGGTTTGCATGCAGAACATAGTAAAGTAAATATATAGTTTTATACATATGAAATATGTACTTTTATACATACGAAATGTGTACTTGTATGAAGTATATATTTAGATTTATACATATGAAATTTGTACTTTTATAAAGTATGGGAATGAGATTTTATAGAGCTTGCACGAAGCCGTCATTGCATACTTAGTCAGTTTTTGGATCGCGGGTTCTCGGGGTGGCGGGTTCAAAGTTGGGCCTCTTATGTTCCATGGCCTACAAATAGCACTAACAGTTCCGCGATATACAAAATGACAGGCGGAGTGGCAGACTATGGAAATTTATCATAAATTAATAATGTCAGTTATACAATAGAATAGTAATAAGGTATGTTACATAGGTTCGTGGAGAAAAACACCAAAAAAATAGCATTGTCGAACTATTTTGCTTTAAAACTAAAGCTTTTCTTGGACAAAAAAAATATAGCATTGCCGAATTGGTGTTCTTTGCACACGTTTTACAGAGCATGGACGGAGTGGTCATTTCATACTTAGCCAGTTTTTGGATCACGGGTTCTCGGGCTGTCGGTTTCAAAAATGGGTCTCTGTTGTTTCGTGCCCTATACAAATTGACAAGCGGGCTTGCGAACTTTACAAACTTATTACAAAATAAATAATGTATGTTACATATCTCTAGAAATTACCTCAACATTTAAAACATCAACGTCGTTGAAGACCAAAAAATTAGCATACAATAGGAATTTTGCACCCAACAATTCCGTCATATACATGAGATAGTAATTTATAGAAGATTATAACATTGTATGAAAATTTATAGTAATTTGTATAATGCTATAAAACTTCATACATTTTGTACTGAACAATTACGGAGTTGCGGGTTGGTGGAGTCCCGGGTTCACACTTTTCATGTCCAGTGTGTTACGTGATATATATTTTGCACCAAAGACTTCTGTCATATACATTTTGCAGCGAACAATTCTGTGATATACATGACATAGAGCAATTTATAGAATATTATAATGTTGTATGGAGATTTAAAGTAATTTATATAATGCTATAACATGTCTTAGTTAATGAATAGTATAAGCAATTTTTTTAATTTTATTCAATATTTTTTTTTATAAGTAAGATTGTATAAAAGTCTATCAAAATGAAGGTGTACAAAGAATTTTCATGGTTTCAAGCTGTAAATACTGAGTTGCCCTGAGGGAAAACCAGCTCAACCAGCCAAACCACTTCATAACTTAAGTGTAGATTGTCACTGATGCAAAAAGAGTTCAAAATGTTGGCTCGTAAGGGTGGGCGCTAAAACTGTGTAAAGTGTAGATAGCGTAATTATAATAACCATGGACAAATGCATGAAAGGTTGGCATGCACATGACAACAGAGATCACCGGTATGGGTTGTAGTGCGGCAACGCGACCATGCAAAAGGCGCGAAATTTCGTGTCCCCGGGAGGAGGGGCTCCTCCTGGACTGGTGTGCGGTCCACTTGCATAGCGTTCTCTGTCTCTGATGGCAGGTGCTCTTCCTTCTGGACGTCCTTCGGGCGTGATGGAAGCCTCTGGTCCTCGCAGTCTGCATCTGCGTGGACCAAATTTTTCAGTGGCAACACTGGTGTTGAGGTTGTCGCTGCTTGGGTTGTTGTTGATTGGGTTGCCTCTGGTGCAAGGAGATGAGCACCTTGTAACGCGGAGAGCAACTGAAGGAGTCGAGAGGCTTTGTCGTCCAGGGTCTGTAGGCGGAACTGGAGGTCGTCCATGTCCCAACACAGGTCGAATACCAGGCTCTGCACCAGTGCAAGGCCTGTTTGCCACTTGCATTTTGGGTCAGCGTTGGAACCCGCTCGAGATTGGGGTTGTCGTCGTGAATTTTGACTGGCTTCCGAACCATCCATCTGAAATTGGGTGTCGTGAAGCTAGTTCTGAAGCCACTGGGTGGCCGGAGAGTTGGGAGGGGCCAAAGGGCCTGGGTGTGAAACAGATGTCAAATTGGCTAAAGGTCTTGGGTTGTTATTCAGTGAGGCCCCTGAGCAGTCCAGCTCTTCCATTCTTTTGGCAAGGGACGCAGGTAGGGGTCGGAGAGATGCGGGAATTTGAGTCGACTGCGTCAGGGAGGAGGACGAGGTGGACGAAGAGGAGGAGGATAACAGGGAGGGCACAGGCGGGGGATGCAAGACCAGGCGGGGTCGGTTTGGTTGGCAGGTTGGTCGGCCTTTGGACTTCATTCGTAGCCAGGGCATCTCCGGGACAGTGGGAGAGCGAAAACACAACAAGAACATAGCAGGGCAGGACAAATGCAAAGTAGGGAAAGGCTGAGTAGGAAGCCAAACTCTGAAAAGAAAAAGCAAGAAAGAATGAGCCATATGGACCCGCTGGAGCAATTGAAATAGGTCGGGCAAATGGTGAGGTTTCATAAATGGCTGCACGCGCAAAGTAAAGGCGCAACGAGGGTGTTGGTCCATCGAAAGGATGTGAAGCTAGAGTAGGGTGAACTAAGAGTAATGGCGCCATGCCTTGAGCGAGCTGAACTTGAACTGATTAGGCAGTTGGGAGTGAGTGGCACGTGGTCATCACATCGTCGACGCCACGGAGTATCGCTCCTGGCTGCTCCGCTCGACACGTGTGCTCTACTAGCACCCCATCCGTGGGAAAGGGAATAAATGCAAAGGAGTACAAACATGTGCGCAGGAAGCTGAAGTACATGGGTACGTGGGAAAAAAACCGGGGAAAATAGTGGTAATGTGGGTTACATAGGTTTCTTGACAAAAAATAGCAAAAAAAGTTAACATTCCTGCACACAATGGAAATTGAAATTTATGAAATGAAACGTTCATGAATAGCATAATTTATACATACAAAATATGTAATTTCACAAGGCAGAGTCATGATTCAATAGTTAGCGAGCTTTTGGATGGTGGCTTCTCGGGATGTTTATGTTCTTTCGTGCCCTACAAAAAGCAGAGATAGTTCTACGATTTACAAATTGACAATCGAAGTTGCGGACTATTAGAATCTTAAGGGCATGGTGTCCAAAAAATTTAGCATTTCCAAAGTACTATTCTTTAGATATGCTTTGCATACAGTCGTGGAGAAAATACACAGAAATAGTAGTAATGCGTTGGTGTGCTGAAATTCGGGCTTTGTTGTTCCGTGGCCTACAAATTGCACCCAGAGTTCTGCGACATACAATTTGACAATTGGAGTTGTGAACTATTTGATATTTAAGGACGTACGTATGTTACAAAGAAGAGCTGCTAGATATCAAATATGTAATTTGATTAAGTAGATATATAGACCATTGTGGTTGCCGGGTTGTCAGGTTGAAAATTGTGCTCCCATAGGTTCGTGGACCAAAGCATAAAAAGACTACCAATAAGGAATTAGTTTTCTTTAAAACAAAGGCACAGGAGCTTCATTCCGGGTTGTCGGGGTGGTGGGCTGAAAATTGGGCTACTGTTGTTCCGTCGCCTACAAATAGCACCGAGAGTTCCGCGAAATACAAATTGAGAAGCGGTTTTGCGGACTATTTGAATTTTTGGATCGCGGGTTCTTGGGCTGTCGGGCTGAAAATTGGTTTTTTGTTGTTCTGTGACCTACAAATAACACTGAGAGTTCCGCGATATACAAATTGACAATCGGTCTTGTGGACTATTTGAAATTTTGGATCGCGGGTTCTCGAGCTAGGGGGGCTGCAAATTTGTCTTTTGTTGTTCTATGGCCTACAAAAATCAAATATGTAATTTGATGAAGTAGATATATAGAGCATGCACAAAGGCTTCATTGCAGGTTGTCAGGATTGCGGGCTGAAAATTGGGCTTCTATTGTTCCGTGGCCTACAAATACCACCGAGAGTTTTGCGATATACAAATTGACATGTTGTTTTGAGGACTAGAATTTTTTAATAACGGGTTCTCAGTCTGGCGGGCTGAAAATTGGGCTTATGTTGTTCCTTGGCCTACAAATAGTCTGTAGAGTTCCGCGATATACAAATTAACAAACGGACTTGTGGACTATTTGAAATTGAAGGTGCTCGTGTCGAACAAGTTTAGCATTCCCGAATTAGTTTTCATTTTTACATATGCTACTGGAGTAAAAAAAAAAATAGTACTAATGTATGTTACATAGGCTGGTGGAGAAAAGTATGAAACAAATATGATTCCTAAATTAGTTTTCTTAAAAAAGTAGTTTCTCGACTTAGGCATTTTTTGGATCGCGGGTTCTCGGGCTGGGGACCTGAAAAACGTGTTTTTTTTCTTCCGTGTCCTACAAATAGCACCAACAGTTCCGCGATATACAAATTGAGAATCGGATTTGCGGAGTATTAGAATTTTAAGGAGCTCGTGTCTCAAAAATTCAGCATTCGCGAATTATTTTTCTTTACATAGGTTTTACATACGATGTTGGAAAAGAGGGAAAAAAGTATAGTACCATTGTCTGTTACATAGGGCAATGGGCAGAAGGACGAAATAAATAGCATTCCCGAATTAGTTTTCTTTAAAATAGGGGCTCCTCGACACAAGAAATTGAAATTTATGAAATTGTAGGTTCCTGCAAACCACAAACTATACATAGCAAATACGTAATTTTTTAAAGTAGACATTTACTTTTATAGATACGAAATATGTACTTTCATAAAGTATGGGGATGAAATTTTATAGAACAACGACGGAGCCCTCATTCCATGTCCTACAAAGAGCAGGCAGAGATACGCAGTGTACAAATTGAGAAGCGGGCTTGTGGACTATTTTAATTTTAAGGGCCTTTGTGACAAACATTGTGCAGGACATGTTGCAAAGATGCAAGAAATGACAGTCTCTTTACGTTTGAGTAGAAAGAAAGTAGTGAACACAATTTTACGACATTTATATAAAAAAATAATAAAACGTGTTACATATTGTTGAAAATTTAAAGAAACATATATATATATATATATAAGTGAAATCTGATATCTGAAATTTGGGTAAGTGATTTATGTCATAGTCCATTCTGAAAATGAAAAATCTAGGAACACATAAAAGCAGGAGGAAAACTAGCCTTCCCGAATTAGAGCATAGACGGGACCCTCATTCCATACTTTGTCAGTTTTTGGATCGCAGGTTCTTGGGCTGGGGACTTGAAAAGTAGGTTTATGTTGTTCCATGACCTTCTAATAGCACCGAGAGTTCTGTGCTGTACAAATTGATAATGGGACATATGAAATATTTGAATTTCAAGTGGCTCGTGTCCCAAAAATTTAACATTCGGGAATTACTTTTCTTTACATAGGTTTTACACACAGTGGTGGAAAAATGTACAAAAAATATAGTACCAATGTCTGTTACACAGGGTGGTGGAC
Organism: Picea engelmannii; assembly: GCA_009831015.1. Taxonomy (NCBI): domain Eukaryota; kingdom Viridiplantae; phylum Streptophyta; class Pinopsida; order Pinales; family Pinaceae; genus Picea; species Picea engelmannii. The sequence continues at coordinate 34,714 of ML839969.1, read as the reverse complement.
AGGAGGACCAAATAAATAGCATTCATGAATTAGTTTTCTTTAAAACAAGAGCTCGTGGATACAAGAAATTGCAATGTATCAAACTATAGGTTCCTGGAGAGCATAAATTGTACATAGAAAAAACATAATTTTTTAAAGTAGATATTTACTTTTCTACATATGAAATATGTACTTTTATAGAGCATGTACAGATCCCTCATTCTATATAGTGTGATGCAGCCTAGATTACATACTTCACATTCAGCATAGCTGAAGATAAAAAAATCCAGGAAGACATAAATATATAAGGAGACAAAAGAATAGTTTTATTTGGAATATATGAAAAAAATAATAGTTTGTTTCATATCCCTGGAAATGTAAATGCGTTTTTCATATAGACTGGGATTGGGGCTCCCGCGGACCATAATAGAAATATGTACAAGAAATAGGAGTGTGGAAAGAAGTTGGACAAGCTAGAATGTAATACCTGAAAAGTAGAAATGGGAAGATCAGTTTTTGCCTATAGATTTCTACTCAGAAAAGGAATAACTGGATTCATAAAGAAAGGACTATCACTATACACTTACAGGGATGGTACGTATAAGTAATTTTTGTGTTTGGTTGGTGATGCCTTTCCCTGCTGGTTTTTGTGGGCAGCCCGCTTCAATAACTGGATTGATACACAGAGGATTTATGCATTTGCCTGTTGGATTTCGTGGTTGATCCACTTCAAGTTCTCTTCAATATAGCTTCTCAAGGGGGCGATGTTGATGTCATTGCGGATTCGAATGTTGAAAACTTCATTTTCTAATTTGCTTAGATCAATTAAAAGTTTACACATACCTTCATGAATGTTTCCATTCTGTAGTGAATACCCAACTAGCCAGCTGTCCACCTCTTCTTCATGATATTCAACAATTCTGTAAAAAAATTCTAAAGACAAGGCCTTCAAATTATCAACTTGTTGATCAAAAGCTTGTTTGGTTAACGTTAGTGAGTTGAGGATTAAGCTGGCATCCTGGAAGTCGTTTGTCTTTCCTGCTAAGTCTATTTTGGTGAGCTTTGTGAATAATGTTTCTTTCTTTGATATTGCTTGCTCACACGATTGCACGATTAGGTACAGGTTCTTCACTTTCTGTTTCCAGCATGCTTCTAATTGAGTGAGCCTTTTTTTCGACGGGATATCATGTTGTCTTATTCTCGTCTCTGGCATGTTGTTGACATGAAAGGCGAAAGGGATGATCGAGTGCACATATAAAGTTTCTTCATTCTTTAAATCTGTCTACAGAAGTAGGAGCAAGTTATTTGCCCTGCTCCCCGGGGAATCCATATTCTGTGATGTTTCCCAGGCCTTGGCAATTAGTTATATTCTTTTGTTGATATTTTTCTCCACATATCCTCTATAGGATGCGAGGAAGTTGTAGGACCCTTTTATATTTGTTGCAGGGATGCACGTAGTTGCAAGCATGTCTATTTCCAAGGAACTGCCAAGCAATGGCATAGGAAACAAAGCTTCCTCTAATTCCTTAATCTGGTTCTTTAGTCTAGCATTTTCAGCTTCAATGACTCCAACGGAATCATGAAGAGCATCTTTGGTTGCCCTGTGAAGTTCAGAGATTTTGGATGCATGCATATTGGGAAGGTCAAGTTCTGAACGATGTTTTCTTTTCTTATTTTTTACATCTCTTTTTTCAATGATTAATTTTTTTGATTCGTTTTCAAAAACAACGCTCTAGAATACGAAGGATTCATCTTCGTCAAAAATTTTGGTACTAACCATGTCCATTGAGCAGGCATGCTGAATTGCGTGTGCGGGTTGATCAAGGTTGCAAAATATTCTTTCCAGATCAGCGTCAAGATCCATGTTTTGACGGTAAATTCTGGGTTGCTCCGCCTCCCCTACAATTCTTTTTTCGTCCTTCTACACGAGAAGCTCTTGAAGAAGATGTTCATTGTATCTCTACAAAACTATTGTGGAGTTGCTGGCAATAGTTTATCAAAAGGTTGGCCAGCTCCAGACGTTGCTTGAAATGAAGAAATGGAGGGGACAATATAACCCCCCGCAAACATTGCTTCAATGCGTACAAATAGAAAATCTCCTCATTAATGACATTATCTATGTGTGTTGTATGGTGACCTCTTAGAAGTAAAGTGTAGTTATTGCAAACTTAGAAGTGCAAAGGAGAGGGTTACGGTGAAGAACATTTAAGGATTGGAGGTTTCGTGAACAAACCAAGTTGGCGGCGTGCGAATGACATTGCATGGTATTTGAAATTAAGACTGGGAAGCGATTGGAGGTTTCGTGAAGGAAGCAAGCTGGCGGCATGTGAATGACATTCCATGGAATTTGAAATTAAAACTAGGAAGGGAGAAGAAAATGCTTCACAAAAATTGCATTAATGGAAAAACTTCTCGAGCCTTGTGTGCATTAATGACAGCTTAGACGGTAGTTGCACGATGACATGTTAGCATTAAATATTTAGAAAGAAGACATATATATATATATATACAGTTTTTTTATTATGCACGCGTGCGAAGGTAACGGGCACGGGGAAGAGCAAGCAAGGAAGGAATGGCCAAGTCTGAAAATGCATGGTTTGGGATCGCGGGTTCTCGAGCGAGCAGGTTCAAAAGAAGGCCTCTATTGTTCGGTGTTCTACAAGTAGCACACAAAGTTCCGCAATATACAAATTGAGAAGCGGACTTGCGGGTTGGCCGAGATTTGATATACCATCTACAGTTTCTATATCGTGGGTTCTCGGGCTGGCGGGGTCAAAAACGGTGCTCTATTGTTCGGTGCCTTGCAAATATCTTATGATAATAAATTGAGAAGCGAATTTGCGAGGTGACCGGCTCAACATTTTACTCGAGGGTAGGTGGGCTCCCATAAATGAGAAATACATATTTACGGGTTGTACATTGAGTCGATTTCCTCCATATAGAAATTGGGTTCTCGGGCTAGTGGGTTCAAAATTGCCTAAGCAAAGCAAAGGGATCCGTCTGAGTCCCACTGCACATTTCATAATTCACGTGCAACACCAAGTCTGTGATTACCAGATCAGTGTGTGTAGAAACGAGGAAAAAGTAAATATGTGCCTTTATAAAGTAAGGACATGAGATTTTATAAATCGTGTACTGATATCGCATTCCATACTTGTGGGTTCTCAAACGGGAGGGGTCAAAAAATAGGCCTCTATTGTTTCGTGTTTTACAAATAGCACATACAGTTCCGCGATATACAAATTGACAAACGGACTTGTCGAGTGGCTGAGAATTTATAGAGCATTTACAGTTTGTGCATCGCATGTTGGCGGGGTTAGAAACGGGCATCTATTGTTCGGTGCCCTACAAATTGCTTATGATGCACAGATCCCTTATTCCATACTTAGCCACTTATTTGGATCGCGCACTTGCGAGCTGCACACTGTGCCTCTAATGTTCTGTGTCCTGCAAATATCAATTATAGTTGGGCGATATACATATTGATAAATGGACTTGTGGGTTGGTTGTCTCAACATTGCAGTTCTGTTGGATAGTGCACATGCAGTGTAGCGGCTTCTCGGCATAAGAAAAAGAAAAAAAAAACATACCTGCAAACAAGTTTGACAAATTCAGAGAAAGTAAAGGAAAAATTGTTTACTATGGAACACATGCAGAAAAAGAATGCACCTTTGCATTGATTCGTGTACATCTCTGGGTAGGAGTTCTTTGCGCCTTCTATTTTTCCTTTCTGTTTCTATCAACAAAAGTACAAAACAAAAGGGATATGAGCACAAGCTCAGATGTTAAGAAAAAGGCAACTACTATGTACATATACAAAAAAAAATTGAATAAGATGAATAGACTCACAAATAGTTTTTTTGAGGATGTACCTTATTTTTTCTTTTTTTGCACAATGTATATTTTATAATTAGAGTAGAAGACCGTCTGTATGCTCACCAGAACACTATGTGTAGAAATCAGGGATACAAATATGTTTTGAAACATAGAAATATGAGTTTGCAATAAGTTTGATGTGTATGTCATAATTCAAGTGCAATACCAATTGTATCATGATCAGACCAATATGTGTTTAAGACAAACATATTGTATTGAGAAATGGGCACATTGGACCAGACATGGTCAATAAGTGCGTTTTGCAGATGGGTTGTGTTGTTCAGAAGAAAGCGCAGACTGTGTTTGCACATGTAGTTTTGCAATTCTTTTGTTCTGCCAATATTTTGTAGCATGTCAATATTGAAGTCTCCTACAAGTACAATGGATCCGTTCAGATGGAAATGGTCTAATGCATTGGAAATTACATTTACTATGTTGGAGAATGTTGCATGGGGAGCAGCGTACAGATTTAGTATTGCAACATATGTTCCATGGGAAAAAAAAATTCCAAGCACCAGTTCAACATTCTTTTCTTCGATATGTATGTGGTCCAAAATTGGTACATGTTTTTTCACCAGTATCATCACCCCGTGTGTAATGTAACTTGATATGCAATTGTGATTTGGGAATTGTTTGTTCTGCATGCATAATGCCATGTGTGTTTCCTGCAAGCACAGAATATCGGATTGCATTAAATCATAGTCATTCAGTATATCATCCATGTGTGCATTTAAGTTGTGTGTGCTAAGCGAGAGAATTGATACAGATGAATTTGTTTGTATGGATTGGTAATCATAATGCAGTTGTTATTTTGAGGTGGTCCTGAGTCTTTCCATCTCAATATCAACTTTTTGTTTCACTTTGAAGTTATCTTTTGTCAGAGGACTTAGTAAATACAAGGATTCTATGCTTCTGACACGGGACAGTGCTGTGTATACAAGTCCATGTATCTGAATTCCACCAGGTTGAAATGCAACATTATCAAGTGTTAGTCCTTGTGATCTGTGGACTATACGTGCACATGCAAGTTTAATCGGAAACTGTTTACGAATCTTCAGTCGACCTGTCTTTGTTGATGTCGATATTAGCTTTGATATTCGCAAAATAGGAGTCCAATCGCTTGCAGTGTTTGAACTATATAGATAAGACAACTTGCTTGCTTGTCACTTTCCTATATGCGGTTCATGGAACTTAATCCAAATGACATCTACTTTTCCTGTCTTCGTATAGCCTTTCAGTATTCCATCTGCACCATTCACCAAGCCATCATGTGAATCATAGTTACAGGCATATATTTCAACTAGCATTTCTAATTTCAATGCAAGGTGCAAAGGTAAAGTGACTGAATGTCCATGAGGTGGGACATTTCCATGGTTGTCTTCTTTCAAGTCAATCGAATTGATGATGATATCATCGTCAGGCATGAGCAACATCATGTGGCTATTATGCTTTGCAACATCCTTATTTCTGTAGAACAGGTAAGGGAACGTTGGATCTGTTGGTGCAGGCCGTAAGCACCTCAAATTGATATAGGTCAAGTCATCATATGTTTGGTTGTTTGTGCGCATTCTATTCAGAATTGCAATGAATGTTTCATCTATTTGGCGCATTGTAGTATGCAACTCAAAGCATTTAATATTGTCTCTCCAGAAGTCATGGGTCATTGTTTCCATGTTAATGATAGGTTGTTCAAATATCAAAGAATCTTGGATGGGTTGTGCCTAGTAAAGATCGCCACAGAAGATTATGTCAATGTTTCCAAAGTATTTGGTCTACACATGTTTTATGCTTCTTAGCCGACTGTCAATGGAATACAAGAACCGACTACCAATCAAAGATGCTTCATCTATAAAGACAAGTTGGAGCTCCTCGTAAAGCTTAGATAATGTATCCAACATTTCCTTTCTAAGTGGAAGAAACAATGACTTGTTAAAAGGCATTAAAAATGCAGAGTGGACTGTTGTTCTACCAGCGTTGTATGCAGCTTTTCCTATGTATGCAACTATTAGGCTCTTTGGTTTCATAGGATCAGAGCAATTGTTTGAATCATAAATTCGTATAAGCATTTGGAACAATGCTTTAGCTGTGAATGTCTTGCATGTTCCTGCTCCGCCTGTAAGGAACACGTGCACGGGACTGTTCATGTTCAACCGTTTTTTAAGGGCAATGTCCTTTACAATTGTTTGTTGTTCGCGACTCAGCAAACGTCTTATTCTGTGGTATTCATTATTTTCAATCAAGAAAGGATGTTTTGTAACTTGAAAACCAAAGTTCATATGTTTTTCACTTTTAGCCGCTAGAGGACGAGGAAAATCCAATTGTAAGTCATAGGACTCGGAAGGAGTTCTGTTTGTTTTTGGGTTTTTGAATGTCTCATCATGATCGCCAGGGTTTTCTAGGTCATTAAGTGCAACTTCTAGATCGACCCATGTTGGATTAACATTGTAGGTAAATCTAGCTTCATTGATATGCACTATAGTCTCAAAGGCAACATGTGCAGCCTTCTATGTAGAGAAGTTATGTATTAATGTCTCTTCGTTTTCATGGAACGGAACGTACAGCAGCAGTTTTTCTCTACAATAGTTTTCATAGTCACAATGTTTATTGTATTTGACAAACCGTATAACAGAAGGTTTTTTTCTTTTTGATATGGGTGTACCATTTTTTTTGTAATGCGATACGAATTCTGCTAAGCAGATATGCCTAATAGGAGATGGATGTTGGATGTAATAATCAATAATAGAGTGATATATGACGTCCTCTGAATTGTCAATTTCTTGTTGCAGCAAAACCGATGGTTTAAGCATAAATGTGTGTTTTTCAAGTGGAGATGTGTTTATGAAGACACATTTTCTTGAACTACAAGTGAGGGGCAAAGAAAGGGCAATGTGAACTGCTTGCTAAGTAGACATTTGTTGAAGATTAAGCAATGTGTTGCCAAGGGTGTGTATCATTTGTATGGCATCAATATGACTTCTTTCATGTTCTTTGCGTATTTTTCTGAATGCAGATGTCATAGATTTGTCAATCTTCGTCATATACGAGGTGCAGTAGGATGCTGCAGCATATGCATTCAGCACGTACTGTGCATATGTATTTTATTTCCACATAACTGGCATGTCCTTGGAGAAACTGTTGTTCCAAATATGGAAGAGTTTTCGTTTAAGGAAAAGTGTTGGTTGCCTAAGCGTTATTTGTATGGCTTGGATGTACTCATCTTCTGATAGATTTACCTGTGCAAAGAAGGCATCAAAGCTCATCATTTCATCAAATCCTCCTTGTTCTAGAAATGCGAACAAGGATTTAGATTTCTCAACAACAACACTGTCCTCTAAACTAAATGGCTCTATGATTCTTGTAGCTCTCATTGGTGGAATAGGAAAGTTGTATCTGCAATGCAAGCTTTTTCGTTTTCTACAACTTCTTGTATGGTAATGTCTATGGACTTTCGCAAAGTCTGGTTCCAAATGATCTATATTGCATGTTATGTATTTATCCAGAAATTGTTCGATCTTTGAATTGTTATCATCTCCATAGACCGGTGCACCCTCTATCCACAACAGTTTGTGGTCATGCTCATTTCCCCTATTCTGGAATTCAGTCACAAAAAAGTAGTTCGATATTTTTCTGAAAAACGTTTCATCGTGGCATATCAATTGTCTCAAAGCATTTATTCTATGTCTATAGTATCAAGTACATGTCACCGGGTCTTTTCTTATGAGGTAGTCAATGTCGTTATTTTCCAGTGTATCAATTTTTTTTACGTTTCCTGTTACTATGCAGGTCAGAAACAGCAACCACCAATGGATCCCAGCAATGCTCTGCACTTGTAAATGTGATGAAAAATGTTGGCGGCTCCAATTGTCGGATCATTGCAACAACAAAAAAAATTATTTTGTTTGAAATAGTCAGGAGAGGTGCGGATGTTCTTGAAATCTATGTATCCAATATCAGATTTCAGAATTCTTTCTAGGTTTACTTTGTACTTCACATCCTTGGCCAACAACTTTCTTCTTTGTAACTAGCCTTTTCTTATTCGGACCCACATGCAGAACAGAACTTGCTCTATTATTATGCGCATTGTTTTGAAAAACAAATTTGTTATGTGATAGGAGAAGTAACTGTTTGAATGTAGTAGCTCCCATCGGACTATTTTATGATAACTGAATCGTTCTGTAATATCAGTGCCACATGGATCTCCGTAGAACAATGTTGGAAAGTTCATTTCCTCAGCGAATTTGTCCTTGAATATTCCAAGTGGACGCTGCCCCTCGCCGGGTGCGTTTTCGACAATTTTGTCTTGCAAGTCACGAATGCACTGTGAATCAGTGAATCCATGGACCAATGTTTCAGCAGGTGTTTCATTCTCCGATTCATCACTTGTATCAGAATCACTAGGATTTTCGAGAGTCTCTGTAGAGTTTCCATGTTCTTCTGCGAGAACACTGTTCCAGTTGGAATTTATACAAATGTTCTCTACTTTGTACAGGGCCCTGAAACATAATTCCTTTAATGCTTTCATAACAGCATGCACATGCACTTTTCCTGTCTGAGACGCATTTTTGTATTGCAAGCGTCTTTTTAGAGCCACATCGATTGTAATTGTATTGTTAATGAACTGTGGCAACGCTTTTTGCACAACATCTAGTTGAACAGGCACATTAATAATTGATCCTGTTAAGCCCATCTGGGGTCGCTTATAGCCCCAAGGTCTGATTTGAGCAAATGAAATTCGCAGAGAGACAAGTCTCTCCTCAAATTCCGTAAGTGCACTTACATCTACTAGTGGTGTATTACATCTTATTCGGTTAGGGGTTGCAAACTGTGGAAGTTTTCCATTTTCAAGCCATCATTTGCATGGAATACAAACTTTCTCACTGGAAAATGGTTTATCGTGGGCTGTCAGCCGGAGGTATTCTGCTTGCAAATCAGGTGTGAAAGACTTCCTATTTTTTGAAAAATTCAATTGTTCACAATTTGCACATGCAATGGAAGGAGTGTCTTTCATTTGTTTCATGTAGGTATGTCTTGCATTTTTTTTTCGCATGGAAGTATGGGTAGAAACTATTTCTTGTTTTTCATGTACACCATGAACTACCACAGTTGCATGACCATTTTGGGATATGCAATCGCACGTGTTTATGTTATGTTCTGCACGAACAAATTTCTTTACATTGTCATATGTGAGTTTCTCTCTAAAAGGAAGTGTATCAATGTATTTTTTTATCTCGCGCATGAACTTTTTCAAGTTGTGGTAACTTACTCTACGTTTGTTGCCCAAGGGCGGGATGACCTAGTGGAAATTAGGATAAATTTCACTCTCACCCAGTTTCTCATAAACTATTTTACGTTTTTTGTTCAAGGCCTCTATTTGTTTATCAGAAGTCGGACAAATTTGATGAATAATTTTTTTCAAATTGTGATAACTTACTCTATGCTTTTTGTTTAAGCCCTCTATGGCCTCATCACAACTGAAATGAATTCTATGCATGTTTTTTTTGTTCAATCCATATCTGCCCATATCGCAACCAGGAGGACTCTCATTTTTACTAAAAAGCATTCCACGCGTATGCAGATTCGATGTCATTTGGGTGGTATGCACACTCAACCCTGAACTACCGATATCTCCAAGCAAAGGTTCATAATGGATATGTGATGTATCTATTTTCAACGACAGGATGTGAATTGTTTGATCGTGATTTGAATCGGTAACCCATGAATGGATAGTGCCAGCTAGCGAGGCCGACCAAACCTGGATCTTCACCCTGAATACCATAGACAGTCATTGCAAATAGAATATGCAACCCTCCATATTCCCCTCTTCATATGGAAGCGCCATGTTCATAAGGTATTCCTGCCAACTTCCAACTGCCGGCATATTTTCCACGAGATATGGGAAAAGGTGTTGAGGCAAGCACCTAAAAGCTTGTTTGTTGTCGCCTATAATCGTATTGTAGAAGGACTATACAATGTAAAGACACAACGACTGAACATCAAACTCGGCTGCTACCAAACAACAAATTTCATTAAACAGACTATCTCCACAGCTAGACACAATATTTGTTGCCAACTGTAAACCATAGCAATCTATGCCATCCAAAAGTTGTTTCCATTGCGATTGAAGGTCTTTGCAAATAACAGACAAGTAGATACGAGGACCTTCTATATTGCATATGGACATTTTTCTGTACAACAGTGGTTCATAATGGCCACTGGCGGCATCGACATCATGGAACAAGATGCAATATGGATTGTTAGATGCAGTTTTGTTGAATAGTAGATATCTTGTTTTTCTTTTCAATGACCATATGCCAACTGATATATTCAGCTAGTTAGACAACCACCGAATAGAAAATGTATCTCCCCAAAGTCCCCTATGATGTGCAGGCATAACTGGAGATGCAGACAACCGCATCTTTGAAAAATACGTAGCCACATCATGTATTCCATGCAACTGCCGAAGAAAATCATATTCCACTTCATATTCATAGGACTGCAAAGCCTCAACATCGCCATTTTTAAAACAGGCCAAGAAATAATCTAACAATCCATTGCGCAGCTCGGTCGACGAATACCAGAAATGAAATAGAACTTGGAATGTATCGAAAAGGAAATCCCCAATAGTATACGAGGATGCATCCAATCTAAAAAGGCCATTCCTATGCAAAACCACGTCAATGTTGTCATGTACAATGGATTGTGTATCTTTTTCATACGACTCAACATCTATTACCTCTTTCAACTTTTCAACTGTCATTTTGAAGTTGTTTGCTAGATACTTTCAGTTTCTATCAAAACAGAGAAAAGCACAGGCAAAAAATAAAAACTAGCAAAATAAAAAAGAAAAGAAAAATAGTGCACCAATCCCCGTATGTATCTTTAAACCTTCTTCTTCTCAACTTGAATCCCCCCTAGTTCCCATAGAAGATGAGAAGAAAACAGACCGGCACTGGAAAATGAACCAAACAGAAGAAAGACCGCAAAAAAATAAAACCATAACTTAATTCAGCAAAAAGAAAACAGGCAGACGCAGTTTTTCGACCCACGGAGTAGAAGCATACACTGCGTCTACACCCCGCCCGATGGTTCCCTCTTCTGATAGCTCCCAACTACTTTTCGTAAAGCCCTCTGCATTGCAATTTTCGGAAAAACTATGGACGCGACACCCGCCATATGAAGACGCATTGTTTCCAGGAACAGAAACTAAGAGCACAGACAAAAAGGGTCTGGAACAGAATATTGAAAATCAACAAGAACAGGGAAACTTACCCGTCAACAAAGGATGAGAAGAACTTAGCGCCAAAAAAAATGCAAACCGCAACAACCAGTCCAACAGCTTGCAAAGTTGAAGAACAACAAACCAGTGAACAACCACGAAGAGCTCAAACTGCAAGTTCAGGATCTCAACTTTGCAAAGTTGAATCAAACAAGAACCAGAATCATGGAACAAAACAACGAACAAGGATGGAGCACAAGAGTGGGGATGTCGGGCATGAACAAAAGTGTATTGCAAGGCATCTGTACAATAAACATTTAAGATTGGTAGATCTCTTAGGTAAAGAGTTAAGACAGTAAGGACCATCGAAGGGCGTAGGCCTGTGCAAGTATTTAAGAAAAGATGTAGTGTGGCAGGACTGTTCTCTCGAATCACGCAACAATAAAGCAAAAATCAGACATAGCAATATCGTGGAGAATGTATTCCACCCAGCAGAAAATGCTAAGGGAAACATTCGAACTAATTCTAGCATTAATCCACGTTCCACGAATGCATAACAAAATTTATGATTCAAAAAAACCATATACTACCAAATACTTTGGAAATGCAAACATATTTTACATTGGGAATAGCAAAGACGACAATAAGACCTCCAATCCGTTGTCTAATCAGATCTTGACAAACATGATACTCTTTATTATATAAAAATCGATATTTTCACTTCCCTTGTTCCAACAATAGACAATAGGGAAATATTTATGGCCAACGCACAAGCTAATTCCAGGTCAACGATTTATCGATCTCTATAGTCCCTCTATACCTACGGTAGGGACTAATAAAAAACAATTTTCTAAAATCATTAAAAAACAATCTTATTATTTTCTACTTAATGAAAAAAACATTAATTTATTTATCTCGTGTTATTTTAATCTACAATCATTAAAAATAAATCTTAGTCAGTCCTTTCTCGTTAACAAAAAAAAATATTACTATTTGTGTGTATAAATCCCATGTTATTTTTATTAATATTGTTAATTGCAATCTTTAAGTCCTTTCTCGTTAACGAAAAACATTACTATTTGTGTGTATAAATCCCGTGTTATTTTTATTAATATTGTTAATTGCAATCTTTAAATTCTATCTTGACTATGATTTGGATTGGAATTTTCGAAAGGGTATTTATTTAATTAATTTTTAATTTTATAGAAAGTTTAAGATCTTTATGTTATATTTTATATGATAATATCTTTACTATGATTTGGATTGGAATTTTCTAAAAGGTACTTAATTAATTAATTCTTAATTTTATAGAAAGTTTAAGATCTTTATGTTATATTTTATATGATAATATGATGTAATAATATTATATATAGTTATTGTGTTTAGATGCGCATTTATAATGTTGTATGAGATAGATGTATAACCTAATATAACTATGATGATTTGGCATAAATAGACAAATCTAATAATGATAATAGATCAAAATAAAAGTTACTTAATTAATTCTTAAAATTTTATAGAAAGTTTAAAATCTTTATGCTATATTTTATATGACAATATGATGTAATAATATTATATATAGTTATTGTGTTTAGAGGTACATTCTAAAATGTTGTAAGAGGTAGATGTGTAATATAATTTAACATTGATTTGGTATAAATAGATAAAAATAATAATTATAATAAGCAAAAATAATAGCATTAAAAAGGCTTAATAGTAAATAGTACATTATTTTAAGGAAAAATTTGATCCCCTTTTTTTGCTAGAATATTTAGATTGAGGGTGTTTTAATTGATGATCATGATAATCATTGGTAACTCGATGAGACTTAATTGGGCTTGAATATCAACCGGACTTGAACTAGAAACCTCGTGATGAACTATGCCTTGAAACATTGCATTTGAACCAATTATACCTTTAAATTGAAGGACATCAGGTGGGATTTGTTCCACTTGAGTGTGCATGGGGCATAAGACCATTTAACATAATCTCTTTGTGTGTGAATACACATTCAACAACTACCTCAAGGTGACCCCATGGCTCCAAGAAATCTTTTACAAGAATTGAACCTTGCCTACTAGTGAACATCTCCCAACTTTTTACCAATGGATGAAACCTCTTTGGGCATTTTTTTTTCCTAGGAAAACCTCGTGGAGAAACCTAAAGGATTTTTCCCACATTTGTGGATGGCATGCCTAGTAAACTTGTTAGTGTAGACCAATGTGCCTTACTGAAGGGTATTCGAACCAGGCAACTACTGACACAAAACTAGTCAAATGCTTAATAACAATGGGGACAATCAGTTGAGCTTACCTCTTGCGATAAAATATTATTATGTATAACCTCTTTGGGCACGCCCGCACGTGTGTGTGTAACCAAGCTAATCCACAATGCAATGAGATAGCTTAATCAATTTGAAGTCATTGTTTCAAGGTGTATTTACAAAAATGTCATAAGTTTGAATCTAAAGAAGTCTCATTGCGTTACCATGTGCTCTTGCAATTGGCAATGGATCCACCTTCCATCTAAAAATTTCAAGGGGAAGTTCTCCACAATAAAAAGTTTATCTATTGGCATTTAAGCCATTGATAGACTTCAACTAACCAAACTTGATTCTTTTCATGGAAAAAAAGTATATAACCAATCTAGATGAACTTATATATATATATATATATATGATTGGTGAAAATCAAGGAGGATGAAGGAGATGGTAAACTAGGGTTTGGAGGGAATCAACTTGGCAAGAAGAAGAGATGTACACCCTCCTCAAGAGCTATTTTTCGATGGACTGGGTTGTGGATGGTGTAAAGGTGTTGGCTTGCAGAGCTTTAATAAGGTATTTCAACGGTCAAAAGTTGTGCATATCCAAGCTAATGCTTTAGATTAGATTGTCTTTGATGAAGATTGCAAAGGGGGAGATCTAGTTTTCTCTCTTGCAATGAGGGTTTTACTCTTATTTGTTTGGGATTTCAGAGAATAAGGAAGAAGTGTTGTAGGAAGGGCCTTGGTTCTCCATGAACTAAGTGTTGGTATTGAAGTCATGGTATGATTCATTCAACTCCAATTTGGTGTTGAGGGATGAAATATTTTTTTGGGTTAGGTTGTTAAGATTTCCTCTTCACTATTGCAACATCAGGGTTCTTTGAGCAATAGGGAATAAACTAGGTTCCTTTTAATGCCCATTTGTTGAAACCCTAATGGGTGAGGGTATTAAAAAGACCATGGTGTAGATTTCTACAAATGAGGGTTTTTCTGAGCAGATAATCTTCGAAGAAGGGGAATGCTAGAATGTCCAAATATTTGATTATGAGAATTTACCCTTCCAATATAGATAATGTCATTTGCATGGTCATATAATTCAAGATTTCCCATGGACGAGTGAGTTTGTGAGGAATCAATTCAAGCTCCCAGATGTAGCCAGGGGTCTATCTTCAAGAAAGTTTCATTTGTCTTAGTGCGATGTGAAAGTAGTCAATGAGATTTTTGTAGATCAAGGTAGGGAGGTCGAAGGGAATGCAAAGAAGAAATTGTTGGACACTATGTCATTTGCAAACTTTGGATTTAATGTTTTGAGGTTCGGCATCAACTCCTCGAAGGTGGATTTTATTAACAAACAAAAAACAAAACAAGTACAAACAAATCACTGATGATTACACTAGAAATCCTTAACTAGGAAAATCAACATCAAATATATCTTTATGACTTGGGCCAATCTAGCCAAGAAAACTACTTCAAGGAGCTTTACAATGAAGTAAAAAACCCATTTAAACAAGTTGTGTTCACTTGAATACCTTGGATTGAAATCATGTGCCACCTTAACCCATTTACAGTAAGCCCACCTTTAACCGAGTCTAGATTAACCTAGCAATCCCACCTTTAAACTTCACTTGGGATAAAAACCATCCCCCTCTAAGTTTATTAATCGAGTATTCAAGATTATCACAACATGACCCCTTAGTTCTATCACCTAGGTCTTTACACTGAACTGTCCATCTCCTAACCTTACACTGGTGAATAACCCACAATGTTATGATATTTATCTAGTAGTTGTTTGGATTGAAGAATGGAATTCTCTTGTTTTGATCCCTACACCGAAAAAAAGGCTTTCCTTTGTTCAAACCACTATGCATACATTCAACTTATTTCACTATTATATTCCAAATTTAAGTATTGTGCATACATTTCAAGATACTATGTTTTAACCTTTAATGATCGCTTGCATTATGGGGATCAAGTTTTTCATATCTATTGATGGAGTCTTAAAAAGGGATAGCTTAGTTTAATATTATTTTCAATAAAAGGATAACCATTAATACGAAGGCATACATTAATTTTGTTTTGGTGAAATGGATCTCCCTCTTTTTTCTTTACAAATGAAAGTGTCATTTATTTTAGCTTATCAATATAGAAGGGTTAAACCAACAATAACCCTTCAAATTGAAATATGACCTTGCCCTTCAAATTTTATTCATACTCCCCAGCATTTCACTTTTTTTCTTGAGCTTGCTCTTTTTTAATTTAATTTAATTTAATTTGTTTTTAAATTATTTTTGGCTAACTTTTTATGTTTCTTTGTAATGTTTAATTATTTTGGTATTGTTTTGTTGATTTTGGTAGCTTTAGGCAGGTATTCTCAGGTATTCTCATGTGCCCTAGGTGTTGGTAATGTGGGAATCGTTGTGGGCACCACACTACTCTCTTTGTTTGGAGGAAAATTCCATTGGAATGAAACTGGGGTTTCATGGGTTTAGTGGTGGGCTTTGTGGGTTTGTGTTGGGGCTTCACACCCACAAGAAACTCTAATTTGATATTGACTTGTGGAGGGGCTTCTATGTTGACCCCTAAGACTTGTATCTAAAGGAAAGAGGTCATTGTGACATTTCAAATTGTGCAGAGTGTGTAGAGACATGATGGAGTTGGCATAAATGAGTCTGCATTTGTGCCAAAGAGTTTTGTGATCTCGGCAAAGGAATGTCTATAACTCTAAAAAATATGGCCTAGGAAGGAAGAAACCAAGAAAATCGTATGGAAGTGTTCGTACAGGTTTTCGTGCATGTATGTGAGTTGCAGTGGGAACAGTCGTGTATGTACGTGGGTTACAGGAAGGTGAATCGCGTATGTAAGTGGGTTGCAAGAAAGTGAATCGTGTATGTACATGGGTTGCAGTGGGCATAGTCGCATATGTACGTGAGATGCAGAAGGGTGAATCGCGTATGTCCGTATAGGTTTTTTGGGTGGGAGTAGATATGTACAAGTTGTTGTCAGCAGCAATACAGGTGACATCAACAAGCCGTACAGGTGGTCTGCAACAGATTTGTGGGTAGAGGCAATTTCCAGGGATTTGTTGAGGTTTGGTTTTTTTATTTTGTGGTTTTGGAAGGACAAGGTTGTCCTCGGATTCTAGTGAATTCGTATTGGTTGGGAGGGATGGTTTTCCCTTAGAATTTATGAAATTGACAAGGTTATAGAAAAAAAAATTGTGTCTCATATGTGTTGATGATTTATCTCTGGTTTTGATCTGTTGCATATATTTTTCAGTCAATAATTTTCAATGTAAAATTGTTCAGTGATAACAGCTAGGATTTATTGTTAGCTCACTAGGAAGCAATTTTCAGATCTGAAAATTAGTCACATAGAGTTGCATGTGAAAATTGACATAGTTTCAAAGCTTGGGATATGAAGAAAAGGGGATCATCTTGAGACACATTTTGGGATACGACACTAGAAGAGTGTTTTTCTTGTTCTTGTTCTTGTTTCGGGCAAGTCATAGGTGATAGTTCTGAGGTGGAGTTGTAGCATTGTTGAGGAGTTATCTCTGAGAGGGATCTACATTGAGGATTGCATGTTGCAATAGGTTAGATAGTCTCTGGTTTGAGACATGGAGAAGACTGTTTAGAAGAGGAGTTATGGACTATTGTAGCTCAGTGATGTGGCAGGTTGGGAGATTTGGTGGATTGGTGGAGAGCCTGGATCACATCAGTATGTTGTGTGGCAGGTTACCAACCCTGTGGATGGACTTCCAGTGGCTTTTCATGGTGAGTTGTGATAGGTGCAGCTTGGGTTCTTTGGCACGAACGAGATGGCTTCATTGTATGTCAGGTTGATGAGATAGTCTTCATTGGACCGTAGATTTGCACATTGTCGAGGTACGATAGTGTATGAGGTATTTGACCCAGGAGAATGAGGACACTTGCCAAGATGAGTTGTGAAGGTCTAGAGTGTACTAGAATGAGTGTCCATCCGTAGCTCGGGACTGATCAAAGAGAGGACACGTGATCAATTGGAGTGTGTGTAGACACAGAGAGTTTTTGGTGACGTGGATGATGGACTTGGGCAGAACTTCATTGGATGACTGCATGGTTCTTATACAGTGGGAACCATCAGCACATGACAGGGGAACATGATTTATTCATGAGATTCTCAATATCTGACTAAGGCATGTACGAGGAGCTTGGTATGAAAACAAAGCATGTAGTACATGGATTTGGAGCAGTGGTATTCTGGATGGAGTCAGGGGATGTGTTGCGAGTGGAAAATGTGATATGGGTGCCAGGAGTGTGTTCTCGGCCTCGGCATTTGAAGAGTAGGGCTATGCAGTGTTGTTTTGTGATGGAAAGGTGTTATTGGGTGCCTAGAGGATCTAGCCTAGGCACAACATTGGTCCTAGAGTTAGAGAGCGAAAAGTATATAGGCTGAGGGACCAACCTATTTGTGTTGTGACCAACAGGACCAAAGAGACAAATGAGGAGGATCAGGTAGCTCCACCAGTAGTGAGGCAAGTGGCCCCACCAGCAACACACGTATAGAGGGAGCAGGTAGCTCCACCAATGGTACAGGCCCAAAGGGAGCCAAAGTTCAAAGGGAGTCAGCTCTCAGGATCCAATGGTGAGGAGAAACCTCCCAAAACTATGCAAAGCATAGTGGACATAAAGCAAGTAGCACTGAAGGTTGTGTGGATTCAAAGGGATTCTAACTTTAGAGGGAGTCAGGAGGCTCGGAGGGAGATTCAGTCGCTCAGTGTGATGCAGGAGCATCTCTCCATGCCAACCAGTCAACCACGTCAGCGCACACTCATTCATGTGCTGAAAAGGAGGCGCAGCCTCATTTTGAATTTGTATTGAATGTAATTTAATGTTCTTAGGCTGTTGAGCCAGGAAAGCCATGCCTTTGCGCAGGCATTAGATAGGATCGGCCTTTATTATAGATCGGCTGAGATCTAGTTCTGAATAGCAGACTAGACAGCCATTGATTGTAAATAAATTAGGGTAGGTAAATCCTGGAGGGAAGCGCTGAGAGCACCTCAGGTAAAAGAGATCTGAGATCTCATTTTTAGATATAGAATGGTTGAGTTGAAGAGCCAAGGAGAGCTCAGGAACACCATTGTAAAAATTCAGGCATTTTCCATTATTTAATACAAACAGCAGTTTTCTTGCACATGTTCTGTCACTATATGCATGTCTGTGAGTGTTTATTATGTGCTATATGTGTGTGTTGTTATCATGCCATTACAGGGAGTTTGTTTGATTTCAGGTTTGAGAGTTCTTTGAGGTTTCATGCCCTGAGGGCGTGACAGAGTGTTGAGACTCTGAATACCAGTGCACAGGAGGATGCACTTCTGAACTCGTGAGGAGTCAGACAGAGACGTGTTGAGACACAGACTGAAGTCAACAACTCAGGAAGAAG